>JAWWTY010000138.1:17363302-17389715 GCA_035222235.1 Margarornis squamiger
CTAAAAGCCCCAAATATTTCTAGTAAAAGTGGCCCTGTTTCAATCCAGTCCCAAAGCTCCAAGCTTTGCTGGGTGTACGTTTGTCTTAGTTCAGAGGGGAACTAAAATGTTTGTGCTGGCCAAGAGAAAAAGGAAAAGGGCCTCCTTCCCCCAAGAAAGCCAGACAAAAACAGAAACAAAAGCAAAAAAAACCACACAAAACCCAAAAAAACCAACCAAACAAAAAAATAACTCCACTCTTTGAAATTTAGAACAAAAAGGCCAAAGAACCCCTCCCTCCCAAAGGCTATCCCCCTACCCCTCGAAGCCTGGAAGAACAAAGAGGTCTCCACTTGACCATTGAATTGGAATGCAAATATTCATTGTCCCTTTTGGTAGCTGCGAGCTCTGGAAGGGATTCCAGTGAGATTCTGAACCTATAACAATATTTTAATTTCGGGCTTCAAGAGATTTCACCCCCGGGAACCCTTATAAAGCTTTTGGTTGTTTGATACCTTGAGTTCACATCCAGAGAAAAACGACACAGTTTTCTCTAAGAGATTTCCTTTAATTTGGTGAGAAAATACGCATTTTTGGCAAAAAAGGTTTTACGGAAATAACATACAACTTCACAAAAGCATACCAGACTACCAGGACTAACAAGCATTGCTCCAGAGGAAGGAACCTTTGTTACACCCAGCAAACACCAACTCCAGGGCACTTCAGTGAGGTACCCACACCTGACAAACAGTACTGGTTAAGTCACCCACAAGAAGAAGAAGAAAAGGATAAAAGAGGAGAGATCAAGTGAAAAAAGAATAAAGAGGGAAAAAGAGAAAAGAAAAATATAATTACCACTTAGAAGGTGTGGTGGTTTAGTTTTGTTGGTTTTGCTCTAGGCCTTCCCTGGTTCCTCTCTCTCTTCCTTTTGGGTGCTTGGAAGGACAGCAGGTCTCATGTGTCAGCTTAGCTCTTATCTATGTGAGCTGAGGTCTATCTGAGAATTGCTGTCCCAGCCATGTGGAGGGGAAGGGACTGCTTCTCTTGAGGGGACTTGGGTGAGAGTTTATTGTGTTAGTTACTTCATTGAGCTTTTCCCTGAGTTTTCGAGTGTGTGCGTATCTGTTTTGTTTTGGTTTTACCCATTTTTGTCCCTTTTCCGTTTCCCTGTCCCCCCTTTTCCTTTTGGGGTTGTTTGGGATTCTTGTTCTGTATATACATGGTGTTTAATTGTATATAACTGTAATATATGTGAATATACATATATATTTTTTACTACAATTTCCTTTTGGTACTTTTTTCCCTCTCTCTCGGGAGGGGGGAATCTGTGTGGCCAACAACTGGGTTTGGCAGCAAGCACAGATAGAGGATTCGACCTGGCCATCAGTGAGGTACAAATGTGGTCCCTGACATGCCTTCAAAGAAAAGTGGCCCCACTTTTACCTGTGCCAGGGTACCTGCAGAGCCAGCCAGGCTGTTCACAATAGAAAAAATGGCATTTTCACTGTCACTTACAACAGTGATCTGTTTACTGCAGTCTGGTTCAGCTGAGGCTCTCCAGATGCTCCTGCTGGGCATTAATCACCTACAGAAACCCTGAGGATGACTGGAAGAGCTCTCTGCTTCGGAGCCAGGCAAAGGCAAAGAGCTGGTGTGGACAACTGGAAGGTTTCTGCAGCACAGCTTGTTTGCATCCATGCTGTAATTTCTAATGTGCTTGTGATATAACAGCATAGAATCACTGGAATGATTTCAGTTGGTAGGGACCTTAAAGCTCATCCTGTTCCAACCCCCTGCCATGGGCAGGGACACCTTCCACTAGCCCAGGTTGCTCCAAGCCCCATCCAACCTGATCTTGGACACTTCCAGGGATCCAGGGGCAGCCACAGCTTCTCTGCCCAACCTGTGCCAGGGCCTCACCTTCTGCACAGTAAAAAAATTCTTCCTAATATCCAGTCTGCACGGTTTGTTTGCACCAGTTTGTCTCAGAAAGCAGTGGGTGATACTGGGTTTGGTGACCCTTACGTGTCCCTTCCAACTCAGCTGTGATTCTGAGTGCTACAGACGAGCAATTGAAGCAGCAGATGATGTCTTGGGTATTCCTACAGCTTTGCACTGGGGTCGTGTATTACAGGTGTGGTCACATCTGAGCACTGTCCTCATGGGAAAGACTGAGTCTGAGAGCATCTGCATGAAAAGTAGGTGATGCTCTGCAAATCTTCTCTGCAGTTTATCCATCCCTGCCAAGCTGCTGGTGGGTTCCACGAGCAAATGTCTGAACGAAACAGTGGTGACAGGAAATGATCTCCCCGTGGGAAACCTCCCTCATCCCTGCCCTCCTCCCTTCATCTAATACAGTCACTTCACCCCCAAATTTGTATTTCAGAGCCTATTTTCAGAGCAGCAGATGATGGGGTCCAGAAGGGACAGGGACACCAGAGGTCAGGAGCTCTCCTCTTCTCTAACAACTAAGAGATCTTGAAAAAGACAGAAATCCTTTCTTTCACTCGCAATGGTCAATCTTACCTCTGCTCTGCCTTCGACCCTGATATCTTCAGAAGTTTGCAGGCACCCCATGAGCCCGTGGATAAGCTCAGAGAGGGGGAAACCAGCTCTGCATGCAGAGCAACCAGGCACACGGGCACGGCTCCATGCACACAGGCATGATCCTCCACGACAGTATCAACAGCCAGGTCAGGGGACTGGAAACAGAGAAATTATTTAGGAGGTGGAGGAGGTAGAGGAAAAGCCTGGCAAGGTCAGGGGGTGGGTGCTTTGGCCGGGATGGAGCTGTGGGCAGAGCTCAGGGCACCGCTCGCGTGCCTGCAAACACGCCTTTAATCCAGGTGGCTGATTCTGTGGTTTGGCAAGGCACAATCTTCAGCATCCAACTCCACTGAACTCCGTGGCAGAAAGCCAGAGGCTTTCTGGCTCAGCAGATGCACATCCCTAGCCTATCAAATGTTTGGGGGGAATATGGCCTTGATAATGCTTTCGATGCATGCTGGCAACAGATATTTTAATAGGGTCACTACCTGGAGCGACTGTAATGACATATATCCTGAAGGTATCACTTGTTGGAATTGTCACATTTATGGGAAAGTCAATAACATTTTGAAAATGCTTTAATGATTTATGTCTCATGTGCAGCTTAAGTAAAATAATGGACTTGATCCTCATTTGCTAAGAATGATATCTTCTTATTGGAAACCAATGTTTTAAAAAATTAATTTCCCCATCAGATGTGAAGCTGGATATTTGATATACAGGTATTAAGGTTTTTGATGAATATCTTAGTTCTGCTATTCAGAGAGCAGTGTTATTAATAATGGCAAGGGAAATGGAGGCAGTCTGTCATGCAGGTTTTTAATAGAAAATTTTACTTGAAACTTTTCTTCAAAGCAACAAGAAAAAAAAATTGGTTCATTTGCAACCAGATATCCACCAAAAACCTGTTGCTCAGAAAGGTTTTGCTGAGCTAGGGGCTATTTCCTTCATAATTTCTCCTAGGAGGCAAGGGCATGGCAGCAAATTCTGCTGAGGAAAGCACTGACAGGAGAAACAAACTGACATTACAACCCAGAAAACTTCTACAAGCAGCTGTCACAGCATGGCCTCATTATGAAATCTGATATTTCATTATCATCCAAAACTCCATGAAATCTTTATGGCCCTCTGTGACAATATTTCTGTATCAAATGGGAGGTTCCTACTCCCCAGATCTAATGACCTACAAAATGAGCCCTGAAACAGGTGGCTCCAGGCACAACATGGCCCAAGTTGAATTTCAGCAACATGGAATTTTGATAGAATATGTTACTTTTGGGTGGGAAGATGGCCATGTTTCTGTGAAAAGTGTCTTTGCAGATTGCCAGAGGGGAGGAAGCTGGAGAGGGAGCTGGGAGTACTGGGCTAGTGAGCTGCATGCTGCTCTGGTGGTCAGAGGTGCATCAGGCATACAGTCAAGCACATGGCCCTGTAACTGACTATGTAAATACCAATATGGGATCTGAGAATAAAACCAGCTTAGCTGTGATTTGTATCTCCCACAGAGCCCGTCACAGCCAATTCACCATTCCCCAAGGCACCTCTCTTAACGGTGGCGGAATCCAAAACCCTCACTTGCCAAAAAAGTTTGCAAACTGGCACAAACCTCTCTCAAATCTCTTCTCCACAGCACATTTCCTGTATCCTCCTGGCAAGTGCCTCATGTGCAGTCCCTGGAGCAATCTACACAGGGCTCCTGTGTGTCCCCACTGGCTTCTGTGCCTCGGAGAAGTGTGCCTGGAAATGGAAAAAAACCCAATACAAGCTCTCAATCGAGTCACCATAGTGTGTGGTCCATTCATTTACACAGGGGCAGGTGAACTGTCATGGGAGCAAAACTGGTCTGCTAAAATCTCTCTCTCTCTCTCAAATTTTCTCCTGCTGGATCATCCTGGCTTGCTGGGTGCTGGAGATGCTGCTTGAGTGGATGCAAAAGCCCAAAGCCTGACAGCCCACCCTCTCCCTCCCTGCTGAGCAAGGCAGACTCAGCTGCAGAATTCAGTAAAATGAGGATTTTCAGCCACACAGAGGTGATCGCAGCCAGAAGGAACAGAACAGGGATTTAATCAGGGCAATGTGCTTTTAATTTGCCTTTTTTCCTCTTTGTAACAGGCCCAGGGAAGAGGAATAATTAATACATGAGGCCTGAGAGCAGCCTGGGTAGCAATTGCAAGAATTTCATTGAAAGCCAGGTTTAATTGTGCCTGCCAGCTCTCTTCCAGCAAATTGCTGCCACACCGAGCACTGAACTGCTTTGATGTTCTGGGCTTTTTCAGGCTGTCCTGGAGAACATTTCAGAGAATCACAGAATGATCTAGGTTGGAAGGGACCCTTAAGCTCATCTTGTTCCACCCCCCTGCCATGGGCAGGGATACCTTCCACTAGCCCAGGTTGCTCCAAGCCCCATCCAACCTGGCCTTGGACACTTCCAGGGATGGGACAGCCACAGCTCCTCTGCCCAACCTGTGCCAGGGCCTCACTGCCCTCACAGGGAAGGATTTCTTCCCAATGTCTAATCTAACTGTTGGGTTTCTCTCTGCTGAGAAGCCACACAGGGGTCCAGGTTCTCTGCCTTGGTGTCTGAGCTGAAGAATGGGGTGAGACAAGGGAAGCATCTATGTGGCATAAACCCAGAGCAGCACGAAGCTTTAAACCATGAGGATAATGACCCAAGATCTTTTACAGGCTTAAAGAAAAAAGCTAATGTTACTTTCTTCAGTCTTTTTGAAAACTAAACAATCACTTTACTGGGGAATAATGTTTTTGTTGATGAAAATCTTGAATGTTTTGAACTTCTTCAAAAAATATAAAGTTCCCTGTTTGTTCTGCACGCCAAAGTTACTAGGTGTACTCAAATGAGACTCACCAACATCAGTCCTCTAGTCTGTGTTTTATGATGAATAAACTCACCTTCAAAAATCTCCTGGCTGTAGGTGAGCCTGTCAGTGAAAAAGGGACAGAAATGCAAAGATTTCTTGTCCCATCTCTATTAATATATCTTTAATTGGCTACCAGTGTCCCCAGACTCTCAAAGCCTTTTAAAGCCCAAAACAGTCTGGCCTCGTCTCACCTCAAGAAACCCTTGGCTAGACAGATTCACTGCGATGGACAGGACTTTGGATACCCTGAGATGGGGACTGCTCTTAATAACAAGGGACAACCTTCTCTGTGAAGTTCTCCTACAAGTTATGAGGCTGCCAGCACCAGAAACAGACCAGACTAACTCTAGCACTTCACCAAATAACTTTTATTAACACAAGTATGTGACAAACTACTGTAGGGTTCTTGTTGCTGGTGACAACATTTAAGTGTGTGATTGCACTTCATTAATAAAACACCAAAACCAACCAAAACCCAGAAACAGACTCTACAACACAGCACAACTATCTCAGCCTTAATGCAAAACTCAAGCAACCCCCCTCCACGACAGACCAATCTGCAAAGATAGAAAACACTCTAAACACACTCATTAACACAATGCAAAAAGGAAGAAAGAATACAGCCCCTTCCCACTAACACACATTTTAACTCACTAAGATAAGGCACCACACACCTTAGAGCAAAACCACAAACCCTAAATGGCCCTTTGCTCACCCTTCAATCCTTGTGTTTCATAAAACCTCTGCAGCTACCCTGGAACAGAAATCACCCCCTAAAAGGCATTTTAGGAGGAAATGGTCCCAAATACCTTCCCAGCAGGAACCCATTACCAATAACAGAATAGCTTTTAAGTCCATAGTGCTGGGTTTTGACTTTACCTGGGGCTGAAGCAGAGGCTGGGCATGAGCAAGTGCAGCAGCAGCTCCAAGGCTGTGTGAGTGCTGACATCAGAAGCGCCCCCCAAGCCTTTAATTAATTCCTGGGTAATGAGAAATCTCATTGTGGAGATTTCCAGAGTAGCACAGGGTAGAGTTAACCTTCATCCCCCAGTGCTGGATCGTCTCAGCTACACAAGTCCCATCACTGCTTGCTGCCTATTCCTAAAATATGGTAACAATTGGCACACTGGACTTCCCAGTCAAGGCATTCCTATTGCTCTTGTTGACATCGTGCTGATGGTTGGTCAGGCTCCAAGCCGAGCAGGGCCAGGGCAAAACTCAAGTTGAGGGGAAGACCAGGACAGGGGCCACCAACTGTGCTGGCAACGTGGAGGTAGATGCATCATCCAGGGAGGAAATAACATTCAGCAGTGACGTGGTTAGTCTGGGGACACTGTTCCAAATTCCTCTGTGCTGCCTGAACTCCATAACTGACTGCAACCAGTGTGGCATCAGTTTTTCCCAGCATCCTTGAGCCACTTTGTGAAGTGTGCCCTGCTTCAGATGGACATCAAAACCCAGGCCAAGGGTCACTATTTGAGGCTCCTTTCCTGAAGAACTGGGGAAAGGAAATAACAGGGGAGAACAGAAAAATGCACTTTTTGAGCAAGACCTGCGTGGGACCTTCCCTCCCCCACCACTCCCACTATAATGTCCA
This sequence comes from Margarornis squamiger, assembly GCA_035222235.1. Lineage (NCBI taxonomy): Eukaryota > Metazoa > Chordata > Aves > Passeriformes > Furnariidae > Margarornis > Margarornis squamiger. Next base: position 17,370,305 of record JAWWTY010000138.1, read on the forward strand.
GTCTCCTGCTGCAACAATAATATGATTTTGTGTTCAAACAGAACTTTTAAAAGGAGGAAACAGCTACTTTCCACCTTCAGGAGAAAATGAAGGTCAGTTGTCCAGGTCTCCACAGTGAGACTTGGCAGAGGCAGCAGCAGATGAGGGACGTGGGCTGTCAGGTGCCCAGCCAGGATCTCACCTCTCTCAGCCAAATTGCTGGTGACTCAGTAATTTTTTTCCATTTTCTTCTGAATCTTCAGCAAGATTCAGCTTAGTTGTGGGGCTAAGGGCAGTGCACATTCCAGACCCAGAGTCTATTCAGGCTTTTTAGTTCCTAAACTCTTGGGTAGATGAGAAAGTAATTTTCGTTTTCATATTTAGATTCATTAGTAGCCTGTCAAATAACTTATCTCCAATCACGTTGATGACACTGGGTTGGGCTCCAGCTCCAAGCACACCATGACACTGCTGGTGGCTGCCTGTGTTATTCCCAGCCAGATGCCAGCAGAAGGAAAAAAAAATTCATTACAAATTTTATCACTGTCATTTTGTCCAGATTGGACAAACTGTGATGGAAATCTTAATGTTTTATGAAAACAGAACCACTGAATACGAGTGGTGTTTCCTGGTGCTTTCTCTCTGTGCTCTTCAGAGCTGTCTCTGTGTCATTTCCAAGCAGCAAGTATTTGAAAGGACTATCTGATAGCAAACATCATCACAGGAGCTTCACCTCCATGTGGAGGTTCTCATGGGAGAATGGATTTAAACTGAAAGAAGAGATATTGAGATTAGATATTGGGAAGGAATTCTTCCCTGGGAGGGTGGGCAGGCCCTGGCACAGGTCGGGCAGATAAGTTGTGGCTGCCCCATCCCTGCAAGTGTCCAAGGCCAGACTGGACGGGGTTTGGAGCACCCTGGGCTAGTGGAAGGTGCCCCTGTCCATGGCAGGGGATTGGAACAAGATGATCTTTAAGGTCTCTTCCAGCACAGACTGTTCAATGATTCTCTAACTTAAGCCCCTGGTGTGCAGTTGCTCTCCAAAGCCAAGGCCTTGGGAGCAGGGAGACAGAATGAGTCAGTAGTGATCAGCACCAATGGCTCCTGCCTTTTAATTTATGTGCCACTGATGACTGACACAGTTACAACCTGCTCACATTTGAAACGACATTTTGGCCTCTTTCCACCCCCTAACATCATACAGATAATTCTCTCGCAATGTACCAAAGATAATGCAATTAGCATGGAGTTTCCATAGGCATGTTTTACATTATCTACTTAAAATAATCCTATTTCCTTGCCCTAATCTAATCTAGCTGTGACTTGGTGTGCCCTAAACAAGAGATATGGTTGAATATAAATAATGAACAAGGGGAGGGTAAATGTATCATTGCCTTTAGATTGAAACACTATGGATTCAGAATAGATTCAGTCCTATGTTTGGCTTGGGGTGGCATCTCTGTTTGACAGTGCCTATTTTAAAGGTATTGCTGGTCACAGAATCACAAAATTGTTAAGTTTGGAAAAGCCTTCTAAGATCATTGAGTCCAATCATTAACCTGACACTGCCAGGTCTACCACTAAACCACGTCCCCAAGCACCACATCTACACATCCTTTGAGCACTTCCAGGGATTGTGATTCAACCACTTCCCATTGCACCCTGTCCCGATGTCTGACCACCCTGTCAGTGCAGAAATTTGTCTTCTCCAAGTGCAGGAAGATCAAAGCATGGTGCTGGAAGAACATGACTGAGTCCTTCTGTCCGTGCATCGGGGTGTAGCAGCAGCTCATGGCTTTGGGAAGAAGGCAAAGGGATCTGTGGATCTGATTCCTGTTTCAGAGATGTGGGTTGACCTGCCAAAGTCTGCAAGAAAATGCAGAGCTTGACCAATGTTCACGGTCCTGACCATCACCTCTGCCTTCCTCTGGCATCCAGCTGATCCTGCTGGTGTCCAGGGCATGCAAAGTGGTGAGCCCTCAAAAAAGGAACATTCTCAGCACTACCAGGACATGGCTTTTCTGTGATAGACATGGCTGCACCACCCCCGAGGTGCAGGAAGGGCCCAATCCGAAGCAAATTATTCACCTTCAAAGTAAATTATTGGAATGAGATTTGCCAATATGATTAGTAGGTTAGATGAGGATGAAACACATATTCTGCACATCACATATCCTGGAAATCTCAGTGACCATATGAAGGATCTCAAGAGCTCCCAAGTGATGTGAAAAATTCTCTCATCTGCGCCAGAAAAGGAGTTTTACACCTTTTTGTTCCTTTTTCATCATAATGATCTGTCTGTTGCAAAATGAATTTATAGTTGGCTGAAAAAACCTAGACAAGCTTTCAGCATCTATCAAAGGCTCCCAGTCCCACAGCCATCCTCTGCAACCACATGCATCCATCACTTTTGTTCTCCTGCCTTCAAAGCATCATGTCACGGATGGGCAGGAAGCTCAGAAAATCAGATTATTTATGTGGAAAGAAGGAAAATCCCCTGTTTACACATCAGACCAGATTCTGCCTTGCATTTTCATGCAGCCCATGTAACCTTTGGGGTACATCTCTGGTAGGGTCTCACCTCAAGTGCCCTCAAGTGGGCTCAGGTGCTACAACCCATGTCCCCAGGGCAGGGGCTCCTAGTTGTGCCCAGGGCACAGTGCTGGGCTCCATCACTCAAAATCCTGGGAACAGGCACTCATTCCCCCTGTCCCGAGCCACACAACCCACAAATGTGCTTTCCTTGCAGACTTTTATATTTCATAGGTAAACATTCAGCCTACAAAGTCTACAAACTGAAAAATCTGATGGACACAGGAGGGCTCACAGGTATAATGCAAGTAGTGGTTTTGCCACAGTTTAAAGTCAGATTAGTCAATATGAAAGGAGGTCCTGGATGTGTTCATAACATCAGAGATGAGCCATTTCTTCAAGTTTCTGAGTGCTTTGTTCAGCCATGCACTGCACCTGCAGTCAGAAAGCTGTGTTTTTCTATGGTTATCTATTTCATGGCGATTAAGTAATATATACCAGAAAAGTAGTTTCAGTTTTGAACTCTTGCATTTATATTTCCCATCCCTCTCTCTCTCCTTTTTCTTTTTTTTTTTTTATCTTTAAAATTCTCCTATCACCACTGAACTGCAGCATCTTTAATCTGTGTGGATGAGGATGCAGGCAATCCAGAGCACATTATTAATAGACAGTAATTTCCAAAGCATTAAAAGCAGACACATTATGGCAGACGCTGTAAACCAGCAGAAAAATCTAATAATATGCAAAAGAAGAGCAAACTGTTTTCCAGAAAGACTTTTACAGGTGAAGGATGATGTAAAATCCAACGGGCAGGAGCATCTGGTGACAAGGGAGGACAAGTAGGCAGGGACACAGAAATGCCTGAGTGCATCCCTCGCACAGCTCAGTCACCCAGTAATTCCTGGGAAAAGGGACACTTTGCTCTGTGTGCCCCTCTCTCTGGCAGCAGGGCTGTTATGGGGTCCCAGCACCCCAAAGGCAGGGTGGAATGGCAGAATTTATCACTGCCATCACACTTCATTACAGCAGTTTAGTGTTTAATGGGGCGAATAGGGCTCTTCCCTGCTCTTGTCCCCAGCTCGCTGGGCTGCAGGGTATAGTCTCAGTATGGGTTGAGGGGCTTTAAGGGTTAATTTAATGAGCCCTTTAATGAGCAAAACAGAACTGTTTCTCTCCATTTACCTGAAGCTAGAGCCATGGCACCCCCAGGTGGGATGCCCCAGAGTCCCAGAGTGGTGGCAGCTCATTGCAAAGTCTCCTGGCACAAAGGAGGCAAAGCCTGGCACAGAGGGGAGCAGGAGCCAGACGTGGCACCCTCCACCCAACGGGACCAGGGAGCACAGGGCTCGTGCTCTCATCTCTTCTCTACCACAGCAGGCAAGATAGGAGGGCTTATGGCTTTTGCAACCCTCTTCTCTGATCAGAGCAGGTTTATAGGAGTATATATAAACATGAACACTGTGATGAGCAAATAATGAAAAGGTCTCCTTAAAAATGGAGAAGAATGGTTGAGTAAACAATGAGTGGTTTGGAAAAAAAGCAGCAGTAGCCAAAAGTCCTGCTGTATGATAGTGTTTCAGATGCTGGCTGTCACACACAGAGACCCAGCCAGGTAGTTTGCTGCCTCTAGAACTGAAACAACTTCATTTTTTTGCTTGCAATGTTATCTTGATGCCAATTGCTCTTGTACTGTGCCTGTTGTGCTCTGCCTCCCCCAGCCACGAGGCTCTGCTGGGGGGTGATGTCTGTTTGAGAGAGCCCATGATCTCTGATCTACTGCTCCCCCAATTCATTCAAATCCTTCCAGCTACTTTGATCATAGGACAAAAGAGGGCATAGAGGGTCTCAAATTTGGTATCTGAGTCACGTAACACAAGTTAAAGAGTTCAGAGAGTTAAGCGAGTCTGAGCTATACTGCTTTAATTTTTTTTAATGCCAAAGCTCCTGAGAAAGCATCCTTTGGAGGAGAAGTACTTAAATCCTAAACACTCTAATAAAAATGCTACTTAAAGCATTTGGATATATGGAAAAGAGGCACTTGAAAGTGCATAAAACATTCAGCAAAGCAATTGTGCACATACATAAAACACTCACCCCGTGCACACTTCGCTGGTTTTACATTCTGAGCTTCAGCCCGTGACCCATGAATTAATGCTGAATATAGTGTGAAGGTTACAGCATGAAATAAAGTACAGTAGCAAAAAAAACCCCAATAAATAAACCCTGCCTTCTGGCTTGAGCTGCCCTCCAAACACGTGTTCTTGTTTCAGCCATGAATTGTAGTGCCTGGTATATTGTCTGTCAGAGCTTTAATTTCATTATGTCATCAAGGAAAGATCATAAAACCTGATTTTGCAGCTCCTGCACAGAGGCTGAAAAAATGCCCAGAGAGGAGATGGAGGACACTGCTATTCCTGATTGACTCGAGCCAGTTAGATTGATTTCATCAGGAGGAGAATATTTATTAACATCTCAGCCACTAAATTAGCAGAATTATTTAGTGCCCCTGACTGTGATACAGGAGGTCACACATGTCCTCAGCAGCATCCTGCCCTCCCTGGAACAGGCCTGGTGATGCTCAGAAATCTATTTCCCTGCAAGGATGAGATTTTACTTTCCAGCACATTTGGTATAAAGTATCAATACTTCCAGCCCCATCTTTACACTCAGCCCCTTTTCAAGGCCATCTTGTGTGTAAAATGAGCTTCTATCTCATCTGCACCTTCAGACTTAGTGGAAAAGGCTGGGTGGGTCACCTGGATGGCCCCAGGTCTCATCTCAGAGCATGTTCCTAAATAAACTGAAATAAAAATTGAAATAAATAAAAAAGAAAAGCCAGCCCAAACGAGCTCCAAATCCAGCTGCTATTGCACTACTGGGGAGATGTAACTTAGGAACATCAGTGCCTCAACATTATCCTCTGCTCCATGGGAAAGGTGGGTTTACCTGCCTGTATCTACCATGCTCCTGTTCCTAAACTGAAATAGGAGTTTCTTTTCTTGAGTGGCAGGAGGTGAGAGGTAGAAACACCACCAGCTGGTTTTCATTCCTCAAGGACCTCTTTAGGGTGACACTGAGAAGGGGTCAGGGCCACACTTGAGTCCTTTGGCTCCAAGTTAAGCCCAGACACTGCCAGGGCAACCTGGGGGTGATAAGGGAAAAAGTCTTTGGCCTCTCACCAGGACTATGTTTGGCCCTGGGAGAGTGTTTGTTATTTGTGGGGATCAGCAAAATGTTTGTTTTCTGTTCCTTGAGAAGAACCCCCAGTGCCTGCATCCAGTGACCTGCCTGGGGCAGCTGAGTTGGGTTGTGGGACCTCTCTACTCTCCTTATTCCCTCCCTCATTAAGTTAGAGCTACCTTTTCCCTTCATTTCCCTCTCTCTTACCCAGCAGGCAGGGCTGCAGAGGTCAGACTTTGCCTTCAGGTACAGGCAAATGTCTTGTATCAGAAAAGCCAGCATCCTCCAAACCCAGCATCCTCCAAACCCTGCATCCTCCAGAGCCTCGTTCCCCCAAATCCAATGGTGCTCCTCACCAAGGTCTCCCTCTGCCTCCTCCCTGTGTGCTGTCCTGTGTTTCAGGCAATGCCATCACTGCTCCTACCCAGACCTGCAGCAGCTGAAATAAAATGCTTCTCTGTGAAGAAAACACTCGGTACAGAGCTGGCCCCTGCACCTGTGAGAGAAGCTGTTAATGTGGCTGAACTCTCCTCCAGACCACAGCTTCTCCCATGATGTCCTTGGCTCCTTTTGGGGCTGGGCACTGCTGGCTGGGCACCAGTCCCTCTGCCAGAGCTGCTGGAAAATGCCTTGCTCAGTGTCAGGGCTCGACCTGCTGGGGAGAAGAGCCCTTTGATCTGTTTTGCTGGCATTTGCAACAGAAACGCAGCACAAACCTATTCCTGTAGGAATTTTCTACTTGAGGTATCAGGCTGTTTGAGATGAGCAGGGGCTAAGCTGCCTGGAAATCAACATGACAGAGGCAGCTCGGATCTTCTTTGGGCTGTAAAAATATTCTCAGGCATGATTTTGGCTCAGGAAAAGGTGTGATGGAGCGGGCAAGAGTCTCCAAGCTCTCCATTGTGCATGGAGGGGCTGCAGGGTGCCCTGTGAGGGAGGAATTACAAACCAGCCCAGAGAAAACCATTGCAATCTCCAATATTTTAGCTCCAGCTCTGGCAGGAGTGGCTGGCACACCCCATCCCTCCTCAGTCCTTTCCAGGAGCCCTGGCAGCCACCACTCAGCTCTCTCACAGCCTGCTGGGACAATGGCACCGATCTGATCCTGCTGTTCTTTAGTCCCTTGGCAAACATCATTTCCAAATTACAAGCCTGGAAAAGACTTTGATGTCCTCAGCGGGAGCAGGGGGGAAATGAGGAGGAGACTGTGAGCCCAGCCTCACACAACTGTTAATAAGGAGTAGGAAAACTGCTAATAACAAGGCACTAATGACCTGGCACTCACCTTGGTCGAGTTACTGTGCACGTGTCATTCCAGGGACTGGGAAAACTGATTTTTGGGCTTCATGGGCTGTTCTCTCTGAAAACAAGTTTGATAGCATCTAAAAGCCTAAATATTATCAACAGATGTATGAAGTTACCATGTCTGCTCACCAAGCAGAGGAAATCACAGTCCTTTAGGAGAAAACAACACACACACACCCCCACCCCACCCTAAGAGACAGGAGATGCCAACTTCTCTGTACATGCTGCTGGCTCCTCTGGGTGCTCAGCTGCCCCAGGGATGCAGCTTAGGGACTCTGGAGCATGACACAACCCCTTTCCACCTTCCCCTTAAACCCACAATCCTTCTTCTTGCCCAACCAGGTTAGTATTTCCTAGCTTCTTTCTCAGTTCTTGAATAATTAATACAGATGGAAAATAAAAGTTGTAGCTGTTTGGTTTTTTTCCCCCAGGAGACTGTTGTTGTGTGTTGTGGCTTTCCTCCCCAGGTTCTGCCCACTGTACATGTAAGCTTTATAGCAGACCCTCCTGCACATCCTGGAGGGACTGCAAAGGTGCAAAGGTGCTTGATTAGGGGCCCAATCACCCCAAAATCTGGTGTCATTTCTATTTTTTATCACTAGCCCCAAATTATGGTATTGCTTAAAGGAAAACCCAAGGCAAAACTCTTCTGGTTTCCTGCTAGAAACTGGAGGGGAATTGATTGAAACAACCTGCTTGACTGGGCTTAAAATTAGGGATAACTCATCTGTAGTGTCACTTCCTGACTCATGGAACAAAGCAGACATCCATCAGCCCTGGTGCTGCTCCAACATTGGGATCAAGCTGGGGACTGCACATCCCAGTAGGGTCTGGAGGGCAAGCATCATTGCTCCACGGAGAGCAGAAACCCTTGCCATCAGTCCTATCAGCCAAATAACTTCTAAAAAGGCAGTAGTACTTTCTGGAGCAGTGCTGGAGCTGTATTTCTGTGTCATCTTCTAATTGTCACTTCTTTGGGATTGTGGCAGGTCGGCAACAAGGATGGGTAGGCAATAATGGAGCAGGTTATTAATTATGCTGCTTTATAAGCTCTCCATCTTATCTCCCAGCAGATCTTTACTCTGCTGAGAAGCCTTTGTGCACAGCAAGTTACAAGGTGTTATTAATTGTCCCACATCACTGTTTACAGAGATACAACCCAGCTTCCACCTAGAAATGGATTAAATGAGACCTCTTCCTTAAGTGTGTGTGAAAAAATGGACCTAAAATGAAATTCTTCGGCAGGATGCTATTTTTGATCCAGAATTGCATTTTCACTCTACAGACACATCAGCCCCGCAGGAGGGGTGTTAGATTCAACTGCAAAATTTAAATAAATGACACTTTAAACATGCCCTGAAGTCAGTCAGCTCCCAGAGATGAGATGTCTGCAGGGAGAGATCGCCAGCTTGGCTGTGGTGTAGGCACCTCTCTTGGGTGGGGAAGCTTCTCTGCCTGACCCAGCCCAGCCCAGGAGAGCCCCATCCAACCCAGGGGCAGGGCAAAGCCTCGTCTGTCACTTTTAGGCAGCCTTTCCCTGTTTAGGGGGACTTTCCAAGTCACCCATCAGTAGGACAAGATGGAGATTTAAATGGAAGAGAGCCATGGCTCACGTTTCTCAGGTCAGAAATGAGCCGGCACAAGAGCTGGCAAAGCTTCCTCCATCCTGTCCTGCTGGACCACGAGCCCATTGCCACACTTTTCCCAGCATAAATCCATGGAGGTTTTATTGCTGCTCTACTCCACCAGTTGGGTTTTGCACAGGCTTGGAAATTTGGCTGAAATATGGAAAAGTCCTCAAGAGAATATAATGTCAATAGACCTCTTTGTTCCTCTTGGCATTTCACCAAGAAATGTTTCATACTCTCTATTAGGAAAGTGTTTGTACTTCCCCAAAATACCCAAGCCAGCTCAGCCCCATCCTCCCCTCCTTGCGCCATCATGAAAACACAGACACAATTTTGCATAACAACTCACTGTTACCAACATCAAATGTTGTTAAAATAATCTGTTGAGAAAGTTGTTTGATTTATGGCAATTTTTTTACTGCTGGGCATTTTTTCATTCTTATTTTTTTTAAAGAAAATCAATCCTTTTGTATTTTCCTCTTTGGAAAATTCCTCCGGTAAGTTTCCTCCTCCTGAATTGCTGTGACAGAAATCACTTCCCTGCCCTTTCTGCTTTTTAAGAAACGAGAAAATCAGAGACAATAAATGACAGACCTTCGAGCCTCACTAACAGAAATAACGATGGTTCAGAAAAACAAATATTATTTATAGTTACCACTATTTTCCTAATTTACTTCTGGGTTTCATCTGTGTCTCCTGAGCCTGTGACACATCCCTGGGGTGGCATTTACAGCTTTTCTCATGCAGGCACTGCCACACCTGGGAATGACCCTTGTACTTTCCAGTCCTGTTTACAGAGGGGAACACGATAGTAGGATTTGGCATCAGAAAACAGATACAGAAAAAAAAAATAGTATGGGGGGGGGAGCTAAAATGAGCAAAAGAAGAAGTGAGGAGATGATTGTAAAATCCTGTCCAACCAGGAGCTCTGCTGCCAGGCCCTTGCAAGGAAAAGCCATGGATTTCTCTGGGGAAGGATGAGCGATGGAGGGAGATCATCTGGCTGCAAATGAAGATTGGAGTGCTGTGGTGTGAGATAAGGCAGGTGCTTTACACCAGGAGTGTTCTCACCTGCTCAGCATGGTCCCTCCATGCTCCATGCCCTGCTCCCGTGCTGGTTTTTGGCAATGACGTGGCTGAGATGGCATGACATATCCCACCCCTATTTACAGGAGCACTTCCCAGTTAACTGGGATCCCCAGCAGCTCCAGAGGCTGCAGGATGACTCAGTGTTTGCATCAGGCTGTGAGAGCTCAACTGCTTTTGTCCTTGTAGGGAACCAGTGTTATCAGCCTGCCTTTTGCACATGACAAGCAGTTTTTCAATCATTTTATGCAAAAGTTCACAGTAGGACAGTTTTATTTTTGGAGCTCGCAATGAGTGAAAATTTGGCAGAGGGAGAATTTGGATGGAGGAAACCAGACAGGGCTCCACCCCACGTCTCTCCAGCTTAGGGAATTTTGGATTTGAGCACTGAGGCGTTTGTGCATCGCACCCAGTGGATGGAGTTTTGGGACTGAAGCCCTACAGGAGGCATCAATGAAACCAACACTTAGGAGGCCGGTGGGAGAGCTGTGCTTCTTCCCCAACCCCCTCTAGCTTGCCTCTGGGTGTCACTGGGAAGGGAGGACCCCCACCTTGTCCCTCCCAGCTCACACCAAGTGCAAGGTGACCCCAAATCCTACCAACAAAGCACCTCTGTAGGGAGATGATTGCAAAACCTCGATCCAACCAGGAGCTCTGCTGTCACCTCTATATCCATCAGATGCACCTTGTTGGAGGGGAAAAGGCCTGAGATTAGATTGCATTGCAATCTACAAGAAAAACTGCTTTTTGATGACAAAAATGATGAATTGCTGTCTGTTCTGGGAAGATCATATCCGTGTGCAGCAGTGGACAGCAGTCAGAGCTGTTCAGTACTTGTGGCTGAGGGAGATGAATCAGTAGAGTGGAACCTGGGATTCATTTGAGGGAGAAAAAGTCTCTATTTTATATATTTGTGCACACATATGCCTTCATATGTAGGTATCCTGAGTCTGAAACCCATTTTCTGCTACCCAAACCCCACCTGTTTCTCCATTCAACAACCCTTTGCAAAATAACCTGAGTTCTCACGTGCTCCTGTTCACACTTTCATTTCCACTTAGGGGTGCAGGACAGGATGATGCTGTGATGCAGAGGATGCAGGAAATTAATAATGGTCCAGATAATGAGATTTCATTAACAAACTGTTTATCTGTGGCAGCTCAGTGACAGATTTCTCCCAGGCTGCAACTGGTCTAGATTGGATGGGATTCTGAGCAACCTGGTCTAGTGGAAGGTGTCCCTGCCCACTGCAGGAGGTTGGAATTACATGTGCTCTAAAGTCCCTTATGATTCTATGCTGATGTGATTCTATGAGTCTGCAATTCTATGATTTTAGGAGAACACGTATAAAACATGTCCCGTCCCTGGCCAGCACTGTGGTTGATACATTATGGGAGAAGAAAGTGCCAATTTATTAAAAGGCCTCTGCTTTTAAAGATAAACAAGCTCACACCGCTATTTCCAAGGTGACTCTTTTATTCCCAAGCCACCACCAGCTGAAAATTGACTGAAGGCAGGGTGGGGGGGGAAGCAGGAGGGATCATTCCTCCTCTGCCTCAGCCCTGTGCAGCTTCCCTATGGAGAGGGTTGGCCAGGAAAGGGGAGGTGCTGCACTGACATCTGCTAAAGCCTCAGCAGGTCTTAGTGCTGCCCCTCACTTTTGGTGGTGTTTGTCTGGTGGCCACGGGACCAGCTCTGGCTGCGTGGTCTGTTTGCTGTCTGGGCAGGTTGCTGTGGGAGAAGGGGTCAGGACATGCAAAATCTCCTCCAGCATCTCTGCAACAGCTTGTAAAATATTTATGGCACCAGCAAACCATGCAAGAACAGGATCTGACACGGCACCGGGATTTCTCTTTCCCAAACAGAGAAAGAAACCAACTTTTAAAATCCTCAGAGCCTGCTGAAGTCTGCTCTCAGGGCCAAACGTCAGGTTTCTCCACATCTTTATAATGGTCTCAAATAATAATGGTCATTGATCCTCTGGACAAAAGTGCTCAGGAGCATCTCCCAGCGGCACCGCAGCCCACACTCGTGGAGGCACATTGGCATCTGAACAGAATCCTAGAATTCTTTGTGTTGCTAAGGACCTTAAAGATCATCTCATTCCATCCCCCTTGCTGTGGGAAGGGACACCACTAGATCAGGCTAATCCAAGCCCATCCAATCTGACCTTGGGTACTTCCAGGCATGGGTCATCCACCATATCTCAATGGGAATAATCCCATACTCACTGGGATGATCTCACTGAAGCCTGCCAAGTCCTTTGGGAAGCCACAGGGCTCACTAGAAAGGGTAAAGATGGCCTCAGGTGTGGCTGCCCCATCCCTGGAAGTGTCCAAGGCCAGGCTGGACAGGGCTTGGAGCAACCTGGGCTAGTGGAAGGTCTCCCTGCCCGTGGCAGGGGTTTGGAATGAGATGATTTTTCAGGTCCCTTCCAACCCAAAGCGTTCTGTATTCTATAGTCCCATGAGCAGCATTTGGAGATGTGCAGGTGCCACACTGTGCTGGACACCCCTGAACCCTCTTTTGCACCAATGGTTTCTGAGCCATTCCCTTCAGTAGACCAGGAAATTCACTGTCTTTGGAATGCAGCAAATCTGCATACAGGCTGTCTTTATGGATCCAGCCAAGACGTTCGGGTGGGTAATTTATAGAGGACAGTAATAAAACAGACTGCATGGTTTAGATCTTCATAAAACTGCAATGCCTTTTGTTTGATTTTATAGACATTTTTTATTAACTTAGTACCTTTGTAACAGAAAGGTCTGACAGGTTTCTTATGGGTAAGGACTCTCCTGAGCAGGTGTGCATGTTTAGAAGAGGATCAGAAATGATGGAGTGCCTGATAGCAGGACATCACAAACCCCTTGCAAACCCATCCTCCTCTGACGGGTCAGGACTGTGATGGAGCTGCAGGGAGGGGGCCATTCTGGGGAATCACAGAATCATGTAATGGTTGGGGTTGGAAGGGACCTTAAAGACTATTCATTTCCAAACCCATGCCACGGGCAGGGACACCTTCCAGTAGATGAGGTTGCTCAAAGCCCTGTCCAGCCTGGCCTTGAACACTTCCAGGGATGGGACAGCCACAGGTTCTTTGGGCAAGCTGATGGCAACTCGCTGCCCCTGGCCACTGGCCAGCTGCTGCCCAAGCTTGGCACCATGCAAGGGACAGCTGGTGCCTGAAAGTGACAATAATTAGAAATGGTTTGCTAACAAATTTCATTCCAAGTCATAAGCAGCAGTGATCAAGTACCCATCCACAGCATCCCTATATCCCACCCCTCCAACTCACAGCAGAGGATATGACCCAAAATTATGGAGAGAAATCGTAGCCATGTAGCTGTGACAGAGAGGGGCATCCCTGCTGGAGTACTCACAGGGACACATAGGGGTGGAATGAGACCATGGAAGTCCCCCAGCTGTGCTGTGGGTGGGAACCCCTCAGGACACCCCAGAAACAGCCGTGCCTGTGCTGCCCATCCTGGCTTCTCCCTCCAAGGGGCAAAGTCAGGTGAGAGAAACAGCTCGATATGTAGTGCCCTTCCTTCTCCCACTTGGTGCCTAGATGTGTTTACGTGCTCCTAATCACCCAAATGATTTGCATCTTCTCTAGGACTGAGCCCAGCTCCCCTTTGTGATTTGCTACCCATTTTTGCCTTGCTTGATAAATCAGTTGCTCCGGTATATGAATTTCTGCAGTGCTGGTTCTGACACTGGCGTGTAAGACCTTGCACCCTCCACCCTGGCCACAGTGATGGGGCAGGGGAAATGGCCTTGGGGAGCTTTCCCAACAGGACCAGCCATGGGATATTTGTTGTTTTCCTGAGAGAGCCTTCATCCCAATGCATGGCTCCACTGGGGGGAGGATGGGGCAGTGCAAGGCTCACCAGGTTTAGCTGAGGGATTGCAGCAGGTTCTGGAGCTTCACTAACAGAAGAAGCAGAATGAGGCATGAAGCAGGGCTGCTGCAAACAGCTCCCAGCAAAGGCAAGTCTTATCCCCAACCCATTATCCCCGGCTCGTTTTCCTGCGTTCACAAGAAATGCAAATATGGATTTAAAAATAGTTATTAACAGCATCGGTGGTAAATATTTAACCCTGAAACCTTGTACTTTCTCCTCCCCCTCCCTCCCTGGGTGCACGCACAGTGAAGGTGCAAATTAATGCAGGTCTTGCTAGATCATTTTAGTCACTTTATTAAGTGGATTTATATCTGATTTATTTATGCCCTGCTCCAGTTGCTTCCCTGGCCCTTGCCCTGCGATATGTGCTGGGTTTTTCTCTCACAGCAAGGTTTTGGAAGGTTCAGCACCTCACAGGTAAGGGCAAACTCTGCAAGGCTGCATTTGGGACACAGCAGTGGAACTCTCCTTAAAAACCCAGCCTGGCTAAGGGGGTCTGTAGCTCTGGCTGGTTTTCCTTCCAGTTTGAGGTCTTAGGAGGCCACATCCTGGCAGTAGCTTTTCATGAATGGAGACAGGCTCAAAGAGCCCCTACAGACCTTATCCCTGTGCCTCACTGGGTTTTATGTCCTACATAAACTGTTGTCTAAATCCAGACAGACTTGGGGCTTTATTTCCTTCTCTGATTTTAATCTCCAGATGACACAGAACAGCTCAACAACCACTGGAAGAAGTTTCTGTATGACATACATGCCTTCAGTCCTGGAGGATTAGGTGAAGGACCATGCTCCTTGATGCCAGTGATGAGAAAAGACACTTAGTTGGCTTCCTGTGGAAACAACACAAAAATGAGGATAAAAATGATCAGAACAGACAACAAGGTTGTGAGGGCACTGCTATGAACAGAACATGGTTGGGTTAACAAAGCAACTAAAGCATCTAGGGGTGCAGGAGAGGGAAAGATCTCCAGAGGGGTGTCACTCTTGGAGATTCCTGGGGGACTCTTTTAGAGAAGTTTTTCTGTCTGCAGAAATTCATATTTTCCCCCAGTAGGTGGAAGCTGCTCTTCTCAGGGCCTGGATGCTCCCTGTGCCCCTTGCAGTGGGACAGTGAAGGATGCTTGGGTGGGATAAAAGGATATTCCTGCAGCCAGCAATAAGTAGCTCTTCATTTAAGTCCTCATGTATGTTCAGTGTAAAAACAAGATCACATCCAGCCTCAAAGGCAGCACGACACAGCCCATATAAAGAAATCATCTGTGTGCTTTGCTATGCTCTTTCCTGCAGGTCCAACACCACCAGCAGACGTGGGAGGGTGGTGGGGTTTGATTGGGACCCAAACCCCATCCCAAGGCGTCCACACTGCTGGCAGACACAGCCAGCATCCTTCTCCCTTGTACTCCAGGGTTAAAAAAATAGGAAGAAAAAGAGGAAGAGAGAGAAACTGCATCCTCGTTTTGTTGCCATAGCAGCCTTCTGGATTATTTAGACTGATAGCATTTGTAAAAATTCAACAAAGGGTAAAGGATCACTTGGAAATGGGAGCAGATGTAACAGTGCGTGCCATATGCCACTGGAAGAAAATCTATTGGCAAAGGCAACATCATCAGAATGAAAGCCTAACCCATATTGTGCCACGGAAAATGTCACTTTCCCTAGATTACAGGGTAGAGCTATAAAGCAGAGAAAATTATGTTCACATATATAATTGCTGAAAGCCGTCCCCAGGCAAGAGCCGAGCGCTGCCGCTGGGAGGGGGGCTCTCCTCCCCCCCAGAACTTGATGAACCGCCATGTGATACAAAGAAAAGGTTGGCAACATTAAAAATTAATTAGCCCTCACACGCAGCTTAATGGAACTCACTCCTGAGAAATCCTGCCTGCACAATAGATGAATTATAAGGGACTCTGTGGGCGGGGTGAGTAATAGAGTCCTCGGAAAGCCACTGGCTTTACACCCTGAGCTGCTGTTGCGGCAACTGCTGGAACAGTGACAGACCCTTGTGGAGCAGAAGATCTGACCAGAGGGCTGCTAAAGGGGTTCAGAGTCCTGGTGGTGTTTCAAGGAGTTATACTAAGCAGGGGTAGGGGCAAAATCCTCCCAGTGCAGAGGAAGGAGGGGACCAGGGACTGAAGGCTGGCAAGGAGAGGGAATGTTGCCAGCAAGGGGAGGCTGGTCCCTCTCTGCACCATCACTCATGAAAAGCATGGCCCAGTGCTCCCCTTATCTCCTGCCAACACCAGAGTCAGGCCAGAAAAGTACATAAGGGCTGAACTGAGGCTGGCATGTCCAATAGGGGATGAAGGAGGTTGGATGGGGCTTGGAGAAACCTGGTCTAGTTGAAAGTGTCTCTGTCCATGAAAGGGGGGTGGAAAGAGATGGTATTTAAGGTCCCTTCCAACACAAACCATTCTAGGATCCCGTGATAATACTTGGGAGGGTGGAAGCCCAGAGGGAGAAAGCTGTGGTGTCATCTCCAGAGCCCTCCTCTGAAGCTCTTCCCATCACTGTTCACCGAAGGCTGCAATAATCAATTATTAAACGCAAATATTTCACATATCACCAGGAAAATAAATAAATGGGTGAAGCAGCAGAGCCTTGTCAGCCAACACTGGGTGCCTACTCCCTCCTCATTGCACACCATGTACCCAGGGTTGTTTATTCCTAAACCAAGTCTTCTGATTCCCTGAAATCACAGCAAAGGCTCCCGATTCCAGGCATGATGAGATTTCACCAGTACATAAGCAAATATAAGCTGATGGGGCTTTTGGAAGCCGGGTGGAGTGGTGAGAAAGCCCGTGCAAACACCACTGCCAGCTCCATCCCACCCCAGGGTGTCATCATCCCATACAGGAGCTGGGGGATGAAGTGAGGCCATCCAGGAAATCAAGAGCTGTGCTAGAATTACCAGTCTCCTCAGGAACAACAGCCCTGTGTCAGCTGAGTGTGGATGTGATTAGTTGCTTTGTCCTACATGTGTATTTGTAGGAATCAATATCCATAATCTAACCAGAGCACACCTTAGCCAAACCTAATAAATCATTTTTTCCTTGTAACAGATGCTTTCTTGAGGCAAGGACCATCCTGAGCGACCCCAAGCAGGGGAAGGTCTGGACCACCAGGTGCCACCAGCATCCCACAGGTCCCCTCCTGACTCTTCACCCTGGGAGCAGCAGGTGAGCAGCCTGGGACCCGCTGGGGTAGCACCCAGAGCTGGGGACAACCAGGAGAGGAGGGGACAAGGACCACATATCAGCATGTCTGTGGGAAGGAGCTGGAGGGACAGACCCTTCTCAGCCTCCCTGGATCCACTGTCTAGACATTTCTTTCACAGGAGTGATTTTTGGAACCTGGATTTCATCTGGATGAAGTCCCCCAGCGCAACGTCAGCTCAGATAATGCTCCTGAGGTGTCTTTCAAATAGACAGACCCCTGGCAAAGGCAAAGCTGTGAAGAACACAGGGGTGGCCTTGGCAGCCTGGCAGGTGGGTGGTGTGTGGGAAGAATAAAGGAGAAATCCCCACTGAAGGGATGGAGCTGCCTGTCAGCTTGCACTGGGTGGATGGGATGTTGGGAAATGTGGGCATGAGCAGCGAGATGGGCCCAGGGAAACTGAGTCAATAAACCATGGCAATTCAAAATAAAAGAAATTAATCAGAATGGCCATGTAATTACAGCAAACGAAGACACATGTTAAGCTGGGACAGTGGGGGGATAATTATTCGCTGTCCTTGAACACCCCACAGCAAAACCAGGAGAGTAGGTAGGAGCAAGGGATGCCAGCCGAGCTCCCTCCCTGCCCCATGCTGGGGCTGCTCCCGAGGTCCCAGAACATGTTCCCCATCTATGGCACCAGTGCAGGACCAGGCACAGGCAGCCAGGAGGGGAAGCAGCCATGGAAGGCAGCTGGTCTGATACAACCACGAGGACCAGAGCCATGTGCAGAAGAGAGGGAAGGATGTGGCTGGAGGCACAGAGTGGGCAGAGATGGGGATAGGAGGTGGAATTTTCCAAACTGGTGCACACAGAGCCCCTGAGCCATCCTGGGCAGGGAGCTCTCCCCAGCACCAGCCCCTGCACATGGACAGCCCACGGGCAGCAAGACACAGGGACCAGCTTCCACGCCTGTTTGGGATGTCCACCAGGGCAAGACAGAAACAGCCTGGAGGCCAGCAAAAATTACTTCATCTGCACTTTCAAAGGAAGAAGTTGCTTTATTAAATTACCAGTCTGTGGAAAATGTGTATCAGGTTCCTCTTGAGAGGAGAGAGACGCATAAAATTTGGGCTCATTTTGACAAGATACCTTGAATTACTGTAGATCAGTCATAGGTTGGTTAACATCTCTTCTCCAGCAATTCTGCCAGTAAAATGACAAAGCTTCCCCTCATCCTAAAGGCTTTCACTGAACTTGTAATGAAACCAGGTATACTAATGTCTTTTTTAAATTATTATTATTATAGAGCAAAAGCAGCACAGTGCCATTACTGCCTGGGGGCCGTTTGCCATCAATACAGGACATCACTTGCTATTTACCTTGTTTTCTCCTCAAATATATAACAAATCTTAAAAAATGGAAAGAGACTTTTATCAGCCATGACAAATAATGCCATTTTAAAATGCATATTCAAAGCAGGAAATTAGGCATTTTCTGATGTTCTTCCATTTATGGCACACAGGGGACAGGATGGTGGATGTGGCCTCTGGCAGCAGCACACGGGTGGACAGGGCCACCAGAACCAAAATATGACAAGAACATCAAAAACCCCCAGAAGCCCCAGAAATTCTCCAAACTGGCCACAGCCAGTTTTTATCCACGACAGCAATGGCACCAAAAGCTCCCAGGGCTTGGAGGTGTGCAGGCTCCCTGTCCATGGGATAGGGATCCATGGGATATTTGCTGCCCAGCCCCATCTCAGCTCCCACCTGCACGGCTTCTCCCTGCTGAGACACAAAGGAGGCAGTAAAGATGAAATGATCTGCAGGTTGTTCAGGAGCTATTTTAATTCAAGGCAAAATCATTTGGAAGAGCAATTATGTGCTCAGTGAGACTCAGACACAGACATCTCCAAAGGCCCACCTGAAAGGAACACTGAGCACTGCAGGTTATCCCCTGTGGCATCCATAACCACCCTGTTTTGTTCCCTCTGTGACCAAAGGAGGAGGATGAACATCTCTGTTCTTGGCTCTGCACACCTTCATCCCAAGGGATACAGCCAGAGCTTACCCCTGAAAAGCTGTCCTCAGGATGGAGGGACCCCTTCATCTCCTCAGCTTCATCTGCAGCACTTTGCCTGGGAAACCACTGCAGCACCATAAAAAATCCTTGTGACCTTAGGTGTGTTTTACTCGTGTCTCATACCCTGCAGGGTAAAATATAATCCTTTTTAAGCCCACTGGTAGCAACGTTTCTCACATGCCAGGCAGAGAGCTGGGGCTGGGGCTACTCCCCTGCTTCTCCTCCCTGCAAAAAATTCAGATTAAAGGGGGGGAAAAACATCCTGCAGCTTCCTACAACAAGGCTCAGCCAAATCAGGGATGTGCTGTTACCACGGAGGGCTGATCCTCCCAGCTGCTGAAATGTTTTCTTGGATTGATTAATAATAAAAGCTAATTTTTCTGGGCTCTAATAAGAGCAAGGAGGGATGGATGAACACCCAGCCTGACAGGGGCAGTTGCTCAGCGAGGCTGGCAATGCCTCTTGCACTGCATGTGGAAGGTCCAAGTATCTCTGTGATATGTCAGATACATGATGGAATATTTCCTTGAAAATAAATGCTGTCATGGAAAGCTGATAG
>JAWWTY010000138.1:17389815-17456029 GCA_035222235.1 Margarornis squamiger
TGATGGAATATTTCCTTTAAAATAAATGCTGTCATGGAAAGCTGATAGCAATAAAGGAGTTAGGAGAGGGGAGGGGAGGGGAGGAGAGGGGAGGGGAGGGGAGGGGAGAGGAGAGGAGAGGAGAGATTTGCCATTCAGAGAAAGATAGTCTTGCAAATACTCTGTTTTCCTGCTGTGGAAAGAAGAGAACCAACATGCTCCCTGTTCTCCTGCCTATTCACCCCTATCCAAAGAATCCGAGGTTTTCCACAAGCTGCAAAAGGGTCCTGTTTTATCAGCTCCTTCCCAGGTTCAGTTAAGGCTGCAGCAGGAGCCTGCTGAACCATCAGTGCCTGCAATTAGCACTCGAAATTGTTTCTATGGCAGGATCTGGGCTGAGTGTTGAGAGTCCCCAGACAGAGGTTCAGAGGAGCACTGCAGCGAGCACGGCTTTGGGGAATGCATCTCCCTGAGTCTGCAGGTTTCTCCCTCCCTTCCATCCCCATGACATTCATGGAACCCTGGAGGAGCCCTGGAAATCTTTGATGTCAGCCTAACTCTTAGGGACCCTAACACTGGGCACCCTAAAACCGGGACACAGTGAGCACAGCCAAGCATTGCTGCTCTCTGAACATCCTCTCCAGAACAGAGCAGTCTGGGACTTCCAGCGTCTTGAGGTTGGAAATTTGTCCAAAAGGTGTTATTTGGGCTGCAGGAGAGCCAGCCTAAAAGAAGGGGCTGGAGCCAAAGAGCCCTGCCATGAGCTGGAGGGAAGGGGAAAGGCTTTGGGCTGTGAAGCTATGAGTTCTCCCAGCAGAAAGGGAGCAGTTTTTGGGAGCAGTAGGAGGCTGTGTGCAGAGAAGTTGAGGAAGGCCATGAGAAACTGTCCTAAGAATGAGATTCTGATGTATTTTGTATGCAGAGTAAAGCCAATGTGGTTTCATGGAGCTCGACAGCATTACTCTGAGTCCTTCAGCCCAGAACATGCTGCCCACTGCAGGTGCAAATGAGTCCTCTTGTGACATGTCCATCTCTTCATGGTCTGACATATCAGATACTTTCACTAAGCAGAAACAACAGGCTGAAATTAAAAACTCTGGAACATTGAAGTCTGGAATTGAATACCCCTTTGGCATCCCAAGGGCATCTCTGAGGGTACCCCAAGTCCCTGGTGTCACCAGGGCAATGATGACCACAAAATCTGCAGTGATGTCCAGTGCTGTTGGCCAGGCTGAGGATGTGAAGTGCAGCAGTTTATTACTTAATTCCTGGAGTGACCCCAGTGTAGATGGCAGATCATCCCATGGGCCACTCAGAGCTATGACAATGACATTTTTTGCCTCTTTCCAGTGACCACTCACCCTGCCCCAAAGGACTCTTGCTGGAAAGCCACGGGCCTGAGAGGAGTAAGTAAAAAAACTATCAATACAAGTTTTTTTGGTATAAACCCAAGAGAAGCTGTGCTGCCAGTGGAAGGAGACAGCATGGGAGGCACAGCATAGGAGGAAGGTCTTGGGGTTGCTGCAGACATTGTTGTCCCACAGGAGAGCTGCAGGCACCAGCCTCCAGTGAATTTAATATGGGGAGAAGAGAGGCTACTTTTGTATT
Organism: Margarornis squamiger; assembly: GCA_035222235.1. Taxonomy (NCBI): domain Eukaryota; kingdom Metazoa; phylum Chordata; class Aves; order Passeriformes; family Furnariidae; genus Margarornis; species Margarornis squamiger. Next base: position 17,391,403 of record JAWWTY010000138.1, read on the forward strand.
TGAGGCTGTATTTCACTCCCATTCGATGGCAAGAAGGTGCTCACTCTCCTCCCTCAGCAGCCTTATTCCCTGGCAGCTGTGCTCCAAAGCTTCTGCTTTATAATCTGCCTGGGAGAATGGGGATAATTAGCAACGAGGCACACGTGCTAAGAACATGCAATTATAACCATTGGGTTGTAATTTACGTCTCATCCTTCTGTGCAAAGTAATTAATATAGTAAAAGATTATTTATACCTAAGTGAGGAGAAGGTAAAGTCGGCTCTGCTGTGATGGAGAGACCCAGCTGAATATGACTGCACCCAAAAGTGGCTGGAGGCTGGAAAACCAGCATGGACAGGGAGAGGCAGAGGAATTCCTCATGGGAAAGGAACTGATGTTCTGGAAAGCCTCCTCTTCTGGGCACCTTACAGTGGAGGAAAAGAGAGACCTGGCTGGTGCTGCTCTGCTCCCACTGCATCTCCTCTTCGGGGCAGGGGCTGCCATGTGGGATGGATCCCTTGACCCTGATGAAATTTTGGGCATTATTTTGAGCTTGAGATTTATTAAAGGATTGTTCAGATACTTTGCTCCTCATCCAGTAGCCACTTTTCCTTGTCTCCTGGCCACAAGCCTGGCCAGCAAGGCAAAGGCTGGCCTATCCACAGGCTCAAAGCATCCAACAGCAAGGTGGGGTAGGGCAGAGTGTGGTGCTCCAGGGACAAGGGACCTCAGCCAGTGCCACTGGGAAAGGAAACTGAGACCAGATCTCAGCCTTTAATACAGTCATGCCTGTGCCCGAGCAAATTAGCAGGCACCAGTTTTTCCCTGAGGAGGCACAAGCAGTCAGGACCCTGCAGTTTAAGGAGCTTTCACTCCTCAGCTCTGACCTGCAGCTGGTCCCCACCATCATCAGTCCAACATGCACATTTTTATCAGAAAATCACTGCAAACTCCTGCTGGGTTACAGAAATAGGGAATTATTAACCTTTAGTGTCCCAGGGAAGGTTGCAGCATGCCCAGGGAGCTCAGGGATGAGGTTTCCTTGCCCTGCCCCTGCTGTTTCTGGAGCTGTAAGCCTCAGGGACTGAGGATGAAAGCAGCAGGGATGAATGAAGCCCCTTGGTCACTACACAAAGACAAATTTTGTGTGCCTTGGCTCTGTTTCCATGACAATTTGCTTGGGAGTACCATAGCAGAAGGAGCACCCACAGGGGATGCACCTGGGAGCAGGATGGGCTGCAGTGCTGGGCACAGGGTGAGGTGCTGCTGCTGGGTCTGACACAACAGGCTGCTGGGGGGCTTGTGCATGGAAACTGGGGGAAAACAGCATGGATTTGGACTTCAATTTCAGTTTTTGACTCTAGTTCAACTTTGACTTCAACTCCCAAACTGCTGCTCTTCTCTTGTGCTGGGGGATTTACAGCTCCAGCCCAACTGGTCCCTCCCATCTGGGTACTGGGGAGAGGTTTGAGCCAATAAGTCTCAAAGTAAAGGACAAGCGTTGCTGCCAGACTTTGGCATGGACAGACCTGCCAGGCAGGAGCATGAAGACAGTGGCTTGGGCACCAAAACAACTGAGGGGGTTCACCACTCTCATAATCCATGTCTATCCAAGGTAAAACCTGGATGCTCAGAGAGCCAGGTCTGCCTGGTGCAGCTGTAGCACAGCTGAGGGTGAGCACAAATTCTGCCTCATGCAGAACCTCTGAGAGAGCTGTGATCAGGATGTCTGCAGGTCCTGCAAACAGGTTTGAATCTATCTGAGCTGAGAAAAGAAGCTTCTGCTGGTGGTTTGGTGGCCAGAGCTGGCACGAGAGACCTGCTGAGCCACATTGGGGCAAGTGTAAAAGGCCAAGGTGTCTCAACAGCTCCATTGAAAATTAGAAGGTTTTCCGGGTTTTGCCATGCAAAATAAAGTGGTACCAGGTAACAAACCTTAGCAGCAGAAGGTACATTTTAAAGCCACCAGGGTACCCAGCCTTGAGGACAGAGCTTGAGCCTTCAGCCAAAATGCACTCACACAAACAGTTGGTCCAAGGGGTGGTGGGTTTTAGTCCATTTTGGGAAGGAGTGGAGGTTTGGGATTTGCTCAGGTATGCCTGTGCCTGCCCTCCAGCAGCTCTGGCTGGTTTCTGACCCACTCAAGCCTCTCTGGCACAGAGGCTCTGCCAGCCCCAGGTAGGATTCAGCAGAGGAGAGCAAAGAGGGGAAAAGGGTGTGTGTGCTGAGCCAGCTGGCACTATGTGGGATGACAGGTGACCTGGGGGACTTCATGGTCCTATGCAGGTGGCAGATGCCTCTGTGTCCTGGCTGTGCAGGAGCCTCTCCAGCTTCTCTGACCACGGGCTGCTGCTTCTGGAGTCATCCCAGGGCAGGATGGACACAGTCAGAGCCTGATCACCGGTTTCTGCTGCTGGACCAGAGCTGAGCATTTCATTCCTGGAGCAGAAACAGGTATGTAAGAAAGCAAAAAAATAAGCTGGGGCAGGTGGCTTTTTTTTTTTTAACCCTGGCCCAGCCTATATCCAGAGTAATTGTCAAGAACCCTTTGACACTCTTTCACTCTCCAAAGAAAATTGGATGGTTTATGAATTATTAAAGGATTATTGTCCTTTGACAGTGTTGTAAACATGCAGGCACTGCTGGTGATGGTGCAGATATCTGGCTGTGAGTCTGCCTTGGCTTAACCAGCCCTGGGATGCAGCACTGGACTGATGGGTGTGAGCATCCTCCCCTGCTGGAACAGCATGTGCTGCTCAGCTTTGTCCACTGTGGCTCTCCGAGCTCATCAGCACCATGGCAGAACCCATTTTTTGCCTTATCCCATGGCAGCAAGGCTTCATGCATGCAGATCTCATCTGGGGCACCTGTGCTCCTTCTAAAGGTCACTGCCATGAATCAGGGAGATTACTTCTCCCTTCAGGCAACATGAAAGCTCAGGCAGGCCTCAAGAAATGCACAAAACTCATTCTCCAGGGAAAGAGAGGCATTAATCAGGGCAAGAAGGACTTAGAGTAAGTCACAAGTCCTATGAGGAGTGGCTGTGAGGGCTCAGCCTGGAGAAAAGGAGGCTCAGAGGGGACTTCTCCCTCTCTACAACTCCCTGACAGAAGGGTGGAGAGAAGTGGGGGTTGGCCTCTTCTCCCAAGTAACAAGCAACAGGACAAGAGGAAATGGCCTCAAGCTGCACCAGGGCAGGTGTAGACTGAATATTAGGAAAAAATTCTTCACTGAAAGGGTTGTCAAGCATTGGCACAGACTGCCCAGGCAACGGTGGAGTCCCAGTCCCTGGAAGGGCTTAACAGTCATGTAGATGTGGCACCTGGGGACAAGGGTTGGTGGTGGTGGACTTGGCAGTGCTGGGGGAACAGTTGGACTCAATGGTCTTTGAGGGCTTTTCCTACCTTTCCACGATTCTGCAATTCAGTGTGCAAGATAATCAGAGTGGCTATCAAGGAGTTCAAAAACCTGCAGACACTGCCAGGCTGTGGCAGGCTCTGGGCAGACATCAGGAAGAGGCACATCCTGGGACCCCCACCCAGTGTGGGAGAACCTCTGCACCAGAGAAACCTGCAAGAGTCAGCTCCCTGGGACAGAGTGTCAGCAAGGAAGGAAATCAGCTCAGGGGTGGGTTTAGGATCCCAGATCCCAGCACTTTGTGGTGTTTGTGGGTTCAGGTTGGGGTTCAGTTCACTCTTACAAGGTATCAGTGCAGGGAGCTGAGGGCTGTGGGTCCTGCCCTCTTGCTCTGCCTCCCACTGTGGGCACCCTGTGTTGAACAGAGAACAGTGGTGCAACAAGCTGTGAACAAGGGTAAGTCCTCACTTCTCCAGCCCATCCAAGGTGCTGAGTGAGTGACAACTCTTGCTCTGGGTCAGTTGTCAGTCTTGGGTATTTAATGCTGCAGAGTTTTGTCAAATTCCTCCTGTCCTCTGAGACAAGGGATGCCCCTGCAATATTTCTGGCACCGTCCCTTCCCGAGGGGCACGGAGGTCACCACTGCCTTGTCCCTTAAAGGACAGTTCAGCCTCCCAAGGGCAAACCTGCTGTGGGTTCTGCTGTGTTACAGCTGAGCTCAGCAGAGGCCAAGCTGCAACCTGTGGCATAAAATTCCCTTTCCATCCACAGTCCTGCCAGGAAGCTTATTAGTCTGCTTTCTCCTGGAAGAGGTGCGTGGTACAGCCTGTGGGCTGTGGTGTGCACACTCCAGTGGGTGAGTAGGGAGTAAATGACTTGGTGATGCTCCTGCTGAGCATCAGCTTCCCTGTCCCTCAGCATCATCTGAGTTTCTCCCATGTGGAAACTGGGACAAAGCAATCAGTGAGTCTGGAATGAAGGAAGGGGAAGCAGAAACAGCTGATGAGCCCAGGACAGCCTATCACTCCTGATGGCTGATAAGCACGCAATGAATTGATCCATAGGGAGTGGAAACTCTGTTAGGTCTAGGGGGTTTAATGGTCTGATTTTCTCAGCTCTGCTGAGACTGCTCTGACCCCAGAGGAACTGCTCCCCCTGCTGTCCCTGCCAGTGCTGTCCAGAACCTCCCTGCAGAACCCATTCCCCAGGTGTGGGTTAGTGGCTGGGGCCCCACAGGTTGGGCACATGTCCTGGCACACCTGGGGCAGAGCACCCCATGTTGGGTGGGGATGTGATGAGGTTTGTTCCCCAGCCACAGCCTCCTTCCCTGCATGCTCTGCTCTGACTAGCACATCCAGCATCCAAATACCCAGAAAACCACTGAGGAGGGAAATACTTTGGAATAACATTTTGGAAGTGGCTGTGGAAGAGGCTTTGGGGTGTTGCTGGGTGAGTGCAGTGGGAATATGGCCAGTGGCTCAGTGCCTGCAGCACTGCCATTTGTCTGCCCACCAGCAGTGCTGCGAGCCCTGTCTGCAAGAGGATTCTCCAAAGCCAGCAGCTGCAGATGCAAGGGCAAAAGCCAAGCAGCACTCAGAGCTGATGGCTTTGCATCTGGCTTCTGCTATGAAGGAAGTAATTAAAAGAAATAATCACCCAAGGGCAGCAGCATGCCACAGAGTGGAGCACGGTTTATCAATGCCAGCTGATCCCAGACAAGGGGACATCTGCCTTCTCTGGGGGCAGAAATAGCAAAAATCAGATGAATGAAAAAAGCTCTGGAAAAGGAGAGAAAAGGAGGGTACAAATCAGAGCTTGGGGAGTTTTCTTCCACACCAGGCACTGGGCAGATTTTTTTAAAAATTAAATAATTCAGTGGTGGCCTGGCAGCGAAGCAGCACTGTCATGTTCTGAACCTTTCCCCTTGGAGAGCAGGGATCAACTGCTCCAATTCCTAGACCAGAGCACTAAGAGATAAGGGAGAGGAAAAGTTGCCCTGTGGGATTGCTGACTGTCCCCATCGCTGTGACCCCTAAAACAGAGCAGGCACCCACTTCTTCTTGTCCCATTTGCTCTGAAGCACATTGGCATCTCTTGCTGCACTGGCCTGGCTATGAGGTCACAAAACTCCCCACCTGGATGACATTTGCATCATCTATGAGGAAGCTGAAAAGTCCTTATAAAGTGAAATGAAAACACCTGAAGCATTCCTGGGGGCTTGCAGGAGAGGCTCAGACACCCCTGTTCCCTGCTGCCAGCCATGGGGAGGGGGGCACACTCCCAACATCCCACCCCATGGGGGAACACTGGGCAGTGGCAGCAGGACCTGGCCTCCTGCATGGGCATATGGAGCCTTGTGAGGCACAGCAGGGAGAGGCAGCCACTCTGACTCCTCAGCCTTGCCAGAAGACTTGCAGATGGACATTAAAGGCATGTAAGTTTTAAATTTTTATGGTGTCTGACAGTTTATTTTTTAGTTAAAGCTGCACCAGCATGGGAAGAGCCAGAGCTGTTGTTCCTGCACTGCCCTGGCAGATGCTCATGGTCATGTCTCACTCCCTCTGGGGGCTCAGACCTTTCCTATTTGTTTTAATAAAAATGCTCAGAGTGCCATCTGTACCAAGTTGATTTTCTAAGAAAAAAGAAGTGAAGAGACTTCTCCAGGCTGCATCACCTTCAAGATACCAGATACGACAAGTCATTAAAACACATCTTTTACACTTACAAATGCCATTACACTTGATGCATCCCTGGAACAGCCTTTCTACTGCTTCTGGGGGGAAATAGGATGAAAAATCAGTCCAGGACACAGAAGCTGCAGTTGCAGGTGAACATGTGTGAGCAAGTCCAAGCAGTGAATGGTTTGGCTGCCCTTAGCCCTGCTCCAGGCAGCAGCGAGCTGGCCGAGTCCAGCAGGTATTGTATTGTAGGTAAGGATGCTCCACATCCCCTGGTACTGGGTATGGCTTTTCCAGCCCAAAGCAGCAACGACTGGGGAAGCTCAACTCCTGATGCAGAGGCTGCCAGTCAGATCCAGACAAAGCCAAGCTGACCCATTCCTGGGAAAGAGAAGTGGAAAAGCTCCTGTGTTGGATGGATCAACACATCACAGTGGTGACTGCCGGAATGCTCCCTCCTTGCTTTGCCTTTCACACCAGCCCTGTTCTCAGCTAGTCGCTAAAACCAGGCATGAAAGAGACTTAATTATGTTAGCAAATGGCTCCCAGGAAATAATTGCCTCTTTATGGAAGTGACCTCATTAGGCACTGTTAAATCGGGCAGTAAGGGAGCCATCTGGTGCCTCTGACATCACTGCAGCAGCAAGGGATGGGATGCAGCCACGTCCACACTGGTATTCCCATGGTTCAGTTGTGGGTTACCTTTCCAGCCCTACAGCCTCATCTGGACTCACGTGTCCACCTCTGTACCAAAAGACACCCGAGTACCCAGTGCAGGAGCAGGACAGTCTGTGCCAGGGAAGTACAAGCCTAGGTCCTGGTCCAGGAGATGCGAGTCCTGCACAGACCTGCAGCTTTAACAGAGGGAAGATGCAACAACACAGATGAAATGCTTGAAAGAGTCAGGGCTACCTAGGCTGGAAACATATCTAAATCAATAACTAGGCAGCACAGTACAAATAGAGATAATTAACTATCTCTTACTGCATTATTTATTATTGCAGGGATTTATCATTTTCTATAATGGTTCATAGTTTTTTTACTTGCTTCCTTCTGCAGCTCTTTGTCCCTGGTGCTGAGTCAACTTCCAGCCCTTGGCAAACGTCTCAGCAGGGAAAACCAGTCCTTCAAAGCTGCTGGGAAGCTCAGCATGCCAGTAGGTCATCCTGTTTCCAAGCTGGGGGGAATGAACAGCCCCCATTTTTTGGGAGGGTAACTGAGGATTGTGCCCGACCATGCTGGGTGATACAAAGGGCTGGACATGCTACACCTGCGAATGGTCAAAAGAGAGGATGCACCTTCGTGTCAGAAAGAGGCACCTTCCTCGAGAAATCTGGCCCTGTATTTGTGGAAAGGTTCTTAGCTGGGAAGCTCAGGGTGGAGGGTGGGCAGTGGGGTGAGCCAGGGCTGCAGGATGAGCCCAGCCTTATCCTTAGCTGGAGGTTGGATGCAGCAGACACAGCAAATCAAGGGTCTGCGTGTCAAACCCCACTGCCTGGCTGCCTGCTCTGTGTGCTCAGGAACCTGCAGGAAATGGGGCTGGAAAACAGGGAGCAGCAGTGCCTGTGTCTGTGTGAGCCTGAAGAAATGCAGCTGAGCTGGAAGGTGATTCTCGCTTTCCCCCCATCTCCCGTCACCGAGGCTGTGATTATATTCTAGCAGAGAAAACAAAAAAAAGCAACATTTGCCGTATTGCCGGCCCGGCAGCTGCTGTGAGCAGTGCCCGAGGCTGGGAACACTCTCCTTTTAACACAATAAATGCCTTTTACCGCTCCCATCACCGGGCACAGCCGATGTTTCCTGGCTCGAAACTGCTCCAGTCTGAGCACCCTCAGCAGGACCCAGACGGTCCCTGTCCCTCCTGGCCCCACAGGGAGCACCTGAGGGGAGCCCGATCTGGGGTGCCCCGGGCTCTGCCCCCCTCTTGACCCCCCAAACCCGGTCACTCTGTGCTTTTTGAAGTTCAGATACAGTGGGACAAGCCTTTTCTAGCCAGCTGGGAATCAAATGGGTGACTTCATGGTTATTTTTCTCCAGGTGTGTCGAGCCCCTACGCTTTAAAAGCACCTTTTTATGGCCAGCCTTTTGCTGCCATTTTATATTTTCTTGCTTGCGAAATTCAGATAAACCTTTCCGAATACACAAAATGCTCGAATCGTGCCTTGGGGGGCAGGAAGGGGAGGCACAGAGCTGTCCCTGGGAAAAGTCCTGTGATGTTACAGAGTTCTGCCGTTCTCAGGCAACACTTTACAATAAAGATAATAGTGGAGCCTTGGGACTTGTGTTGCGGGGGCTGATGGTTCACCCCGCTCCTCTCTCCCCGTCGGATGAAGGGAATCGGAAGGGATGCGGCGCCGGGGAGATGCTGCATCCCCCTGCCCGGCCACCCAACAGGGAGCACGACACAAAGGAGGCTGGAAAAACAACCTCGAGCTCAGAGGGCTGCTCTTCAGGATGCAAAACCCGGGGGCTCCGGCGAGACATGGGGCGGCTCCAGGAGACACGGGTTTCGCGGAGAGCAGCGGCTCGGCAGCTGCCAGCGATTGCCATCTAGAGGCTTTGGGGGAAGCAGAGCCCTCAGTCCCACAGAGGCAGCCCGAGCCGCCAGCACCTGGCAGGGGTGACACGGGTGGAGGTGGCCGTGATGTCCCCTGACAGCCACCCGGCGCGCCGGGACGGGCTGGGGAGGCAGCAGAGGTAGCAAAGGCTCCAGCTCCAGGTTGTGCCGGGTCAGGCGAGGAAAGAAGGGATGACTGTGGGTGGGTTTGGCAGCCCCCGGACTAGGGTGATGGAATATTAAGGGTTGGAAGGGACCTTAAAGGTCATCTCGTCACCATGGGCAGGGACACCTCCCACCAGCCCAGGTTGCTCCAAGCCCCGTCCAACCTGGCCTCGGGCACTTCCAGGGATGGGGCAGCCACAGCTTCTCTGGGCAACCTCCTCACCTTCACAGGGAAGAATTTCTTCCTAATATCTAACCTAAATGGCTCCTCTTTCAATTCCTCTTTGCCCATTGCTCCTTGTCTTATCACCGCAGTTCCTGAGGATGAGTTCCAAGGGGCTGTGTGAAGAGACAAGCCCAGGTGATGTGGGCACAGCCTGTGTGCCCTTCCCAAGGATGTTCTGTGCCTGTTCCCAAGCCATGGGCAGCTGCTGTAGCTGGGTCTCTCTGCCCATGGATGGTTTGTGAGCTCTGCTTTGTGAGATGGTGAAATGCTCCAAAAGAGATCAGCTTGCAGAGATTCAACCCTCAAGAGCACATCATTTTCAGTATTGCACAGTTTGACAAGTGTCTTTTGTGACGTGGGGGCAAACTTGCATCTGTCCTCCTGCAGTCTGTCTTGCCTCTGTTCTCGGCTTTTGATGTGCTCAGTGACAGACAGGCGTGGAGTGGGTTGATTTTTTAATTACATTTTGGACTTCTTTGCTTCTTGGTTCCTGAAGAGCCCACCCTGCTCTCCCAGGGCAATGCTGCATTTCCTGCTTCTTAAGACCAGTATTTTGCAGCCACCTGTAACCAAACAAAGCACCAACTGTTTTCAGAAGTAAAATTACTTTAATAAGGGTCTTGGTGAGTCTCTGAAACCATGGCTGCCTTGTCACACCTCCAGCCCTGGGTGTGCATTTCTTTATTGATCTGTTTATTGCCTGTGCAGAGAGCACTGTCCATCATTGGCACCCAGACCCAGTCTATGGACCCTGATCTGTTGCCCAGAGAAGCTGTGGCTGCCCCATCTCTGGGAGTGTCCAAGGCCAGGTTGGACAGGGCTTGGAGCCACCTGGGCTAGTGGAAGGTGTCCCTGCCCATGGCAGGGGGTGGAATGAGGTGGTCTTTAAGATCCCTTCCAATCCAAACTGTTCTGGGATTAGGATGCAATTATTATTTCCTTCTGCAGTTAGGGTGCAAACACCTTCATGTGTTCTCAAACACGGAGTGTTCTTCTGGAAACACTCTGGCATCAAGAGGTGGGAGTTTCAGCCCCAAAGCAAAGGCACCCATTGTTTGTCACTGCCAGGCACCTGGGAGAGCCAGGGCAAAGGCTGCTGGGGCAGTGAGGGCTTGGGGCTGGGGTCTCAGGGAGGATGGCTCCCCCTTGCAAGGGCAGCAAGGGAGTGGACATGCCAGGCAGTGCTGATTATCTGCAGTTACAAGAGGGTGGCACCACGGGTTTATAATAAACCCTGGGGACAGAGCAGGAGGGGTGGGTGCTTGGGGAAAGGCACAGTGCAAGGGGTTGAGGTATGTGGGAGTCTGAAAAGCAAACTGCTGGAGGAAGGGGGTGTCTCATGTGTGATTGAGTAGACTAAAATGAGACAAGGTCCTCTGGATGATCTTGAAATAGTGTCATGTCTTCCTGAGCTTCTCTTGTACACCCTGGGTGCTTAAACCCTTCTCTTTAACCCTGATCTCACCATGTTGCCAGAATCAGAAAGCAGGGCAAGCAAATACACCTTTTTTCTTCTATTCTTTGTCTTTTCTTTCTGTTCTGGCTCTGAAGCCCCTGGGAGATCTTTCACATCTCTGGTGGGGGAGATCACAGTGTGTTCACGTGGGGTTGAGTCTGAGACTCTTCTCTCCTGCTCTGGGACTCACTGTTACCAAAACCAGAGGAAATTCCCTCTTCAAGTGAAGGACTGGGAGATCCCTCCAGCATCCTGCAGCCCCCTGTGCTTCACTCTTTACCACTGAAAGGTATTATCCTCCTTGCTAGAACTTGGCAATGCTCTACTACCTAAACCCACTTTCACTCTCTGCAGGCAGAGCAATGCCAACCTCACTAACCAAAAATCCTGAGCAGGAAACCTTCCTCACAGCCTGTTCAGAGACAAAACATCAGCACCTGGGCCCAGTTCCAGCAGAAAACCTCTTTCCTTGCCCACCTTGGGACACACTCCGAAGCCACCTGAAGACAAGTGGCCTGAAAAGTGACCAGCACCACTGGAAACTTGGAAATGGAAGCAGAGTTTTTGAAAGTCTCAGCTTTGCTCATTTAACCCTCTGCAGCCCCATTATCCATAATGTGGACTTAGAAGTGACTTGTCAAGGGAGAAGGGCTGGAAGACTTAGTGAGCTGCCTGTTGCCACTCAGCAATTAATGCTGGATGGTATGCCCCAATTAGGGTACTATTAACTTCAGTTCTTTGGAAATTCAACAATTAATATTACTAATAATTCTCCTGACCTCAAAGTAATTAAAGAACATTAAAGAAACCTGTTTCTAATTGAGCAATTCTCAGTCCTTCTGTTTTCCCTCTTTCTAAGCCTCTGGTGCCCTCTCTGCTGTCCTGGCTCAGAGACAGGACGTGTGGCAGGGCAGAAACTCCTGTCCCTCTTGCTAAGAAGCAGCATTACTGGACCTCTCCAGCTCTTAAAACCCCAAAGTCTGGGCAAACCATAATCCTGCACTGCCTGGATCACTTTTGATGGGAAATCTTTTTTTCATTTTTCAATTAACTGCTCAGAAAGAGACCCAGAAGCCATCACCAGTCCCCAAATCATAGAATCACAGAATCATTTGGGTTAGAAGGGATCTCATTCCACACCCCACCATGGGCAGGGACACCTTCCACTAGCCCAGGTTGCTCCAAGCCCCATCCAACCTGGTCTTGGACACTGGCAGGGATGGGGCAGCCACAGCTTCTCTGCCCAACCTGTGCCACTGTCTCAACACGCTCACAGAGAAGAATTTCTTCCCCATATCCAATCTAAACCTATCCTCTTTCAGTTTAAAGCCATTACCCCTTGTTCTATCACTCCATACCCTTGTCCAAAGTCCCTCTCCAGCTCTCTTGGAGGCCCTTAAGGTACTGGAAGGCCACAATAAGGGTCAATCCAGAGTCTTTTCTTCTCCAGGCTGAACAATCCTAATTCTTGTAGCCTTTCAAATGCATTGCTGCAGGTTAGAAAGCACCAGAGCTGCTGGATCATCAGCTCCCTCACACTTGCTCAGCACTGGGGTCTGTCCACTGGCTTGGGATTTAATCACAGAGCTGAATCAAAAGGGTAAATATCTCCCTCTAGGAAATGAGAAGGATAGAAGAGTCCAGACTTCCCCCAGCTTTGTGTGAGGAAGGCAAAGAGATGGGAAGGAGTTGAAAGAAGATGAAAACTTACCTTGGGGAAAAAATCAACCGACCTACCATATTTCCATGGCCTGAACAAAGGGAAAAGCAGGCTAAGGAAGCCCTGTTAACACTGAAACCTAAGGAGGGAAAGGGCTGTGTGCTGCTGGGTGCCTTGCTCTGGCCACTGCAGCTCCAGGAGGACGATGCCTGGGCCATGAATCCCCAGCAATATCCGTCTCCACATGCCCCTTTGTCAGGAGGCAAAGTCCTTTCCTCTTGTTGTTCACCCCATCAGCCAAAATACTGAAATAAAGAATTGAAACGCTGCAGACAGGAAGGGTTCTTTCTTCTTAGTTCTAAAATTCAGCAACAGAAAACAGAAGGGTAGAGAAACAAAGAAGTTCCAAAACTGCCCATGTATGTTTAAAGAATGACTAAGGAGGAAAAGAAAATTTCATCTTGCATAATGAGGTTCTCAAAATTACCAGTTTACACAAATTGTATGTATTTATGTGTGCATGTGTATATATATATACATATAAAAGCCTTATATTTAAAAGGTTAGTGTTGCTTTTGGCAAGGGATCAATGCAAAACGTTCCTCTCAAGTTTACCTCCAAATTACAAAGCGAAGATTATCTCATTCCAACATGTCACTATATATAAATAGCACTTTAAAAGCACCTTTATGAGGCCAGCCTTTTGCTGCCATTTTATATTTTCTGTCTTGCAAAATTCAGATAAACATTTCAGAATGTATAAAATGCTCAGATTTTGCCTTGGGGAGCAGGAAGGGGAGGCACAGAGCTGTCCCTGGGAAAGGTCCTGTGATATTACAGAGTTTTGCCATTCTCAGGCAACACTACAATAAATAGAATAATGGAACCCTCGGGCCTGTGTTGTGCTCACAGTGCCCTGTTTTAGCCTCTAACTCCCTTCTCCCACCTGTGGGGCTGTCATGAAAACAACCACTGCCTACATTGCACTTAGTGAGGGTTTGGAGCAAAGGCACTTTTTCACCTAAAGGATGAGCCAATTCAGAGGAAAAAACCCAACCAACTAACCTTTTAATTTTACTTCCCTTTTAAGCCCCAGACCCTGGCACACCAATGACAGGATTGAAGGAGATGGCTTTACCATGCAGGTGTCTGACAGATGCATCAGCTGAGCAGGGGCTGACACCGTGCCCAGCCACTCGGACAGGACGGTCTCTGGGAGATGGTTATGTACAAGTGAACACGCTTCCAAGAGAGGTAAGGGGGGGTGAAATCCCAAATCCTCCCTGCCTGGCTTCTGGCTGCTCCCCAGAGAGCCCTGCCCAGCCCATCACACTCCGTGGGACCCTGTGAAATGCCCATCAGTCCTCTCACACCCCGGTGCACATGGGCCACAGTTGTCTTACTAAACAAACCAGCTCTTTGCCAGCTTCTGTAGCTGTGGGGTTTTTGTCTGGCCAGGGTTTGGGTTTGTTTTCTTTTTTTTTTTTTGGGCGTCTTGTTTCTACTCTGACATGCCAGAGAGATTTATAGAAACAACATCAAAAGGCCTGAGAGCAGAGGGGATGGATGTGCTGAGCTGACCACTGGCCTCGGATTTGTCAAGCTGGTATTTATTACAGCAGGGGAGGTGACAGCCATGCTAAGATCAAACTCAAAAGTCAACAGTGAAAATGCATCAAGGCTGATCACTTTCAAGCAGCTTCCCAGTAATCCCTGCTCTTTTCTTGCAACCACACGATGACAGGGGAAAGATAAATGAGAGGCAGCAAAATGGACCCAAAATACACGATCAAAAAGCACGCGGGTCTATTGAAAGTTGTGATGTAGAAAACACTCTCAGGACTGAAGGTTGCTCACCCTTCAGGGTGCTGATAAAAGTCTGAAAAAGAGTGCAGGCATCAAAGGAGAGGTGACTGCACTGTCACCCAGCTCCAAGTGCTGTTAATCTGGCCATTAAAAGGTGTGAAAAGTTGTGGAGCTGGGCAGGTGCAGGGCAGGCCAGAGGGGAAAATAAAACCAGATGCTTGAGGGAAGACACTGGAATGACAATTATTTTATCCTGTAAAATCTCTAATTAGGAGTCAAAACTTACTGGACAGAGGCCCAGCAGCAGTGAGGACTAGGTAAGGTGAAGACTCGTTTTGGTTTATATTCAACAAGCTTTCCATACTGCAAAACGAGCAAAGCAGTGGAAAGAAGTTGAAAACACATGATGCATTCTTTAAAAACACACAGAGAGACATCTACAAGACCTCTTAGTGCGCATTTACACTTACTGTTTTGTTTTCTTTCCTAGAATTAAAGCTGCCATAAACTTTCAGGGACTTGAGGGCTGCTTCAACAGCTCAATTACAAAACAGTTCAGTCACAAATCACAGATTAAACTTGATGGTGTAAGTAAAGAGAAAAATAATCCGCATGATTCACTTCAATATAGATTTATATGGAAAAGACCACTCTATTGGCACACTTTCTACAGTTGGGAAATGGCAAACTTTCAGTATTTAGTTTATGCTTTGATATTCTGGATCCCAAAGAGAAGCAGATAACTGCTCTCCTGTTAGACCACAACCCTGCTGGAAGGGAAACTGGTTGAAGCCATTTGCCCTTGGAAACTCCTCCTCTCCAAATGACCAGAATGACTGGAGCCCTGGGTGACAATCTCTTGGGATGAGCCCAGCTCCACGGCCAAAGCAACAGGGCAGCATTTTCCCAGCTCTCTGGAGGCTCCAGGCTGTTCTCAGTCTGAGCACAGCCCCAGCTGAAGGAAACCAAGTGTTCCCACACTTCAGAACTCGAGGCAGCACGAGTTCTGCTCGAGTCAGGAGGGCAGCTGCTCACCTTTTCCTTAAATCTCCAGAGTTTAGCACACCCCTAACGTTACACTGGAGAGCACAATGCAAACCAGTGGGGTTTCACTGCTTCTGAAAGCCTATGAGATGATGTTGGTGGAAGCCAGACTCTAGAATCAACTTAGAATAAGATCTTTTTGAAAAGAAATGTATTTTCTTCATAAATACAGTACAATTACATTTTACAATGTTTTTGTTTTTTTTTTTTACTTCCTAGACATAAAACCACTAGCTTTTACAAAAGAGTTCCTATACAAATACATGAAAAGAGATCCCCCCCTCCCCAAGCCCCCTGTCCCCTCGCCCCTGGCGTGGAGCAAACCCACCAGCCGTGGCACAGTGAATCCCTGGGTAACCTGTGCCAGCCCTAGGGAGGGAGAGAAAGCCCAATTACTGCCGGGGTTTTGCCTGCCCTGACTGCACTGAGTTTCTGTCACCACGGGGAGGGCCCTTGGCCTGGCCCCTGAGCTGTCAGGACTCACTGTGCAGGTGTCACAGCTCTCGGGATGTCACACGTCCTGCTGGTCCTGCTGGGACACATCCTTGGAAATGGGGCTGGGCTAAATCTCTGCAAGCCCCCTCACTTGGGCAGCCTCAAAACCAGAGCAAAGCTGCTGCAAACAGCAGCAGCAGAGACCACATGCACAGGATTTCAGCCCAGGTGGCTTGCTGAGCTCAGCCCCTCGTGCAGAGCCCTGAGGAGCAACTCACACAACCCCTTGAGTGTTCAGACACCAAATCGCTGCTCTAGACCCGCCAGGAGCTGCCAGGCAGAAGCTACTGAAGTTAATAACGCTGGGCCAGGTGGGAACAAAAGCCTCTGAATCTCAGGCTTGTCCCCAAATCCCAAAGGAACTGCCCAAGGGAAGGGCATTGAGTTTGGCCATTCTGTAAGCAGTGAAAGAGGAAAAATAACTAACCTTCATTTTCTTGGTTTGCTCTACAAAGAAGAATATGTGGCTTTTTTTTTTATAAAAGCTACAATTCTGCTTCTAATACCCGAGTTTAAGAAAAACTCTTAGTCTAAAATTTTGGTTTGCAAAGGTCATTGCAAACATTGTTAAAAATCACTTTCTACTAAACTCTACAGAAGGCAAAGGGACTAGGTGTGCAGTTTGTCTCCTTAAAGCAGTTTCTGTTTAAAAACAAAATACAAATCTGTACAGAGACTGAAGACTATAGTACACATCTTCCTCAAAACAAGCAGCTCATTTACATTCACATCAGGATGGCTCTGAGGAAGCTCGAGGGAAAGAACATATTCCTGGTGGCTCCTAGTTTGTCAGCACAGGAAAATGACCTCCAGCTTCCACATCAAAAAGTTTTGGGGGTTTTGCTTTTGGAAGAAATCAAAACTACAAAATATGGCAAAGAACCTGACCTAAACAATGTAAAACTGCACCATCTTCTTCCAAAATTACTTCCACAGGCCACTTTATTCACAGAAAGCTATTGTGTCCTTTTCTCATTCATAAAAATAAATCACAGTGGCACTCTGTTTGAAAACAATGAGCTGCAAGGAGGATAAACCACTTACATTTACCTGAACAGCCAATATTGATTGGGGAAAATCAGTTTTCTAAAAGAGATTTTACCCATAAAGGATCCAAATTTTCCCAGATGTTTTAAAATTAATGTGAATCAAGTGAGTTGGAACCTTTTATCTAGACCCCTACAGTTGCAAAATTTCTTTCACACTGCTGAGAAGTATTTGTAAAAATGGAATATGATTTTTCCTGACTTTAAAGGAACAGAAAAGCACTCAAACCCTCTCTTGCACAGACATTCGATGGCACTTGATCTCCCTTTCTTTTCCTTCTAAGCCAAAACCACAAAATGGAATACAGATATTTATGCTGAAATGGCAACAAGATGGGACACCTTGAGCTAATGATCAACTTTCCTGCATTTCCAACCACTGTGGAGTGCAAATCATCCGAGGTGGACATTACTTCATATAATGGGACGGTATCAAGCCAAGAGAAATAAATGTTAAGACATTCTCAGGGATGAGAATGAAGAGGCTGTGGACAGTTTGCCTACAAAAGGGTGGAAAACTGATTCAGAGGGAGGGAAGATCTGGAACTGTCTGGAGAGATGTTGTCCCATGTGGGAGAGACAGTCAAAGCCTTGAAGTGGTGCTGGAAGGGGGGTTGTGCTGCCTGGTAGAGAATGACTGCTAAGGCCATACAGACGTAGTGCATCTCTTACCTTACACACTTTGCCATCTCTGACTTGTGTGGGACCAGGGATATGGCCTGAAGAACACAAACAAGCAGCAAATCTGCTAGAAACGATGGGAAGTGTTTTCCTTGGGGTTTAAGTGATTATCATTAGAAGGAAAACTCACAGCTGACCTTTAGGCACCACCAGGTCCCCTGTGCAGCAGACAGAAGGCACCTGTTTTCTCCTCCCAAGCCTCCATTGTGAAACTCCTGTGGTATCTGTTGATCTGGTAATGCCATTTCAATTGAACATCACAGCAGGAGTGTCACCTAAGTAGGAATTAAAGATATTCACTAACTGTTTGATTACTAATTGCTGGAGCTCCTTATTTCTGGGGTGAAATGATCAGAAATGGAAATTTGGCTACTCTAATGTTGCACAGAAAGCTGAAACTAGACAGGTTCCCCAGGTATGACCACTGGCTAATTAAATATGTTAACATTCAAGTACAAAACCAGTAGTTTTTAACAGAAATTAATATGAAGTGTTTTAATAAAATGCAAAGACAGTAACAAAAAAATACTCATGTACTTCTATTGGTCTTAATATCTTCTTACAGTATCTGTAACCAAAGCACTGCTGTGCTAGTTCCCAAAAATCTGAAAGTGAACCTCATGACTTAAATGTGTAACTTTCTTCTGTGATGCCTCTGGGACTTTAAGCCACTCTCTCCAGTTAGATGAACTAAAAAAGTATTTTGGAAGGAGAGAATCTTCCATCTGAACCTTTACATGGAGTTTTTCTTTAAAGCTCCACCTCTGAGGCTTTGCTATATGACAAAGAATCCTGTCTCTCCTAACAGAAGGACATACAAAGTAGAGGGGCATTTGAAAAAAATAGAAAACTCTGCTACAGAGAAACATCTTCACAGATGTAGTAGATTAAGTTGCTAATAGTGAAAAGCAACAGGGCTCCCCACTCACACTATGGTAAATTTGGAGTCGTTCCACTAAACCCAATGGAATTACAATGGCAGAAATCTGATCTAACAGATCAGGACCGGGCCTGAAAACTCTCCTTTTTTAATTGATGTAAAACATGAATGCAATATATTATTTATTATCCACTGTATAAATTATTGAAAAAGTACTTAAGTATAAAAGTGTGGCAAATCTTGCAAGGAAGGTAAAAATGTGAAATGCGACATTAATCACCGGAGTCATATTTTTTAATAAAGAAATTATAAAGATATTTGGGAAGTAAAAAAACCCCCACATTACCACACTGAAAATGAAAATCTTTTCAGCCTGTGAATATGAAATACCCATTCTGAGTTCTTACACTGAGAGGAAACTGGAAGTGAAAGGGAAATCTCCCTTGATCACAGCCCAGATTTATAAAAGCTTCTCAGAACACCTGTATTCTAAACCCACTAAGTGATGCTCACAACAAAGTCCCTGGTTCTAATCATTATAAGGCCATTAATCTCACCTTACTGCATTCCAGCTGGACGTGTAACCAACACCTGTGAGAGCAGGAACTTTTGTTTCAGACTTTAAAAACACTGAAATATCAGATGTAGTGCACCTACATTCTAGGGTTTTTTCCTCCAGATGTTACCAGATCCAGTATTTAAAAAATAAAGGGGGAAACTTTAAAACAAAAAGTGTTACGGGTTTTTTATAATTTAGAACAAATTATAAATTAACCTGTCCATACTTCTGAGACATAATATACAAGAGCAAACAGATGAGTGTTCTTTTATTACTCAGGTACTACATTTTTTTTCCCAATAAAAATGTCTTATAAAATTTCTTGCTACTGTTATCCAGCTCTGATCCTGGTACAGCCTTTCAGATGAGGTATTCTACCATCTCTCCATCGGGAAGGTCCTGCCCCATGGTCTGAACAGGGGCTTTTCTTTCAAGAGTGCTGGAGTGGAAGAGTGGCCCATCTACATGATGAGAAAAAACAAGAGACAGACAAGAAAAGTTGTAATTTCAACGAGGTTAGAAATATGACATGAACATTTCAAAAGTCATCTTCTATCATTGGTTGAAGACTATAATAAGCTAGTAACTTTTTTCACTTTTAAGAATTCAATTCTGTATGTATATAGGCAGAAATACAAAGATATTTTATCAAATTCCCTTTGAGTACCTCCCACTGATATACAAATCCACGTAAAACTGGAGTGACTGCATTTAAACCAATGTAGCCAGTGTAAACTTCCACCACCAAACCTGTCCCCATCTCCCTCAATACCCCTTAAATAGCACAGGATGGGCAGGATGCACAGCAGCCCAGCCAAATGCACTCTTACATAAAGAACAACAGCATTGTAATGTGCCTGTAAGAAAAGGCAAGGTTGTGTAATCTGCATTGATTTGGCAGAGTGGGCTGAAAAACGAGCAGCTCTTGCCAGCTCAGGGCTCTGTGGGAAACAAATTCAGTTTCTGCGACAGTCACTGTCAACTGGATCTGCTTGTGCCAAGGCTGGAGCTGGTCCTGCCACCAGGGCAGTGAACTAGACAGTTTTCTCATGATAGTTCCCCTTCCTTCTTCTTCCTCCCCTTTTCTGAGTCCACTTTGCTTTGAATACCCACTCAATGCAATGGCCAGTTTCAACAGCTCGTTTTCACCTGCTGTTAAAGCCCACATGCTGCTCACATTTACTTCAGAGTCCACCCTGACTCAGAGACTGTCCTGGGATTTGCATCTCCCTGTTCCCATTCTCAAATCTCGCTGTAACTCTCTAACCTGCTTATGCTACCACTCTTAAGGCTTTTTTTCCTTCAGAGCATTTGAGACCTCTCAGAACACTGTCATGCTTGTCTCTGAAACCCACCAGTCCTCATAAAAACTAACTCCAGTTTGCCTGAATGGAAAAAGGGAGGCCAGGGGCTGCCCCACAGAGCAGAACTGAAGGTGAGTGGGTGGCAGGAGCCCCTCTGGGTTCTGTTACCTGTTTTCTCTGCACTGTAGGTCAGGCTGGTGCTGGGGAGTCGTCCTGGCGTGGGAGCTGCAGGGGAAGGGGCAGCTTTGCTCTGTTCACTGCCTCGGTCTGTCTGGGTGCTGCAGTCTCTGCTGCCTGTTTTGGAGTGGGCTGACAGCAGTGGTGTGGAAGGAAGGACAGGAGAGGGAGTGGAGGGAATGGATTCGGAGCGATATTCTGTTCCCAGCAGAACACCTTGGGGGCAAAAGGGAAGGAAACGTCACAATCACAGAACACTAATGGGCAGCGGTTCCTGTGCCCCTCTGCAGTGCTTGGTCTAGGATCTGGAAGGTGCTCCATGCTTCAAGAGACAGCACAGATTTACCTTTCCATAGAACCTTTCACCACTGGGTGCTGAAGTACCTGAGGAATAGCAGGGTCCTCGTGTTGCTGCTTGCAGGTTGGCACCAAGAGCTCCCTGGCTCTAGACAGTGGTTCACCTATGGCAGGGTAAATCTGCACACTGAAATCACCTGCAACAGGCTCTCATTCACATTTCAGGGTCTTTTACTCTCAGAGGGAGGGCCTTTGGGCCTAACTACCTCCCTGACAATAAAAAATCATCTAGGACTTGCTTTGTTACAACTCCATTTCTCAGAACAATGCTGTTGAGCCATTCCAGATGGGAGTCATGTTACTGCAGGCACAACACTACAGGACAGAAATCCTGATTAGTATCTCTGCTCCTATTCAAGGAGACTTTACACCTCTAGCCAGCTGTAACACCCAACTAAAACAAGTACTTGGGAACTCTGAAGATTATAATCCAAACATCCCTCATGTCAGGTACCAAATTCAGAATAAAGGTTAGGTATTTTAATGAGAGAGCCTGGACATCAGAAGTCACTATTTCCCAAAAGTGATTAAAACAAGCAGCTATTCCAAATGTGTCTCATCTTGCTTGCAGTCAATTTTACAGCATGCCAGGCCAGCTGGTCTGTCTAACATACCTTCCTCTGCTGCTCCTGCCTCCCCTCTAAGCAGTGACTTGTGTATCTGAATTGCCACTGGTGTTTAAAAATTACCCAGGCTGCCTTTCCAGCTCTTGTCCTCCCTCTTCTCCTCCAGGATGGGAGTGCTGCTCAGCGTCGAGGAGTGGGACAGCAAGCCCGAGCCAGCGTTGGAGATGGACATGAGTGACTTGGCAGGTCTCATGGAGCTGAGCTGGTCCGTCTTGCTGGGCTCCTTCCGGGAGCGCTGCTGCAGGACCTTGATCATGGCATCCTTCTCAATGATCTGAGCATGCAGAGTCTTAATCCTTTTGGGGAAGTAAAAAGAACAATTTAGGAGTCTCCTGTCTCCTTGGACTGAGGCCTCAGTGACCAGGATTCTCTTAGGCATTTTGGGAGGCAGAGAGAGGATGTCAGTGAGATGATTGTCCACAGAGCAGGCCACGCATGAGACAATGCACTGAGACACCAACCCAGCTTTGGCTCCTGGAAACTGCTCTAAACAGCCACGGAAGGAGCTTTGAGACAAAGCTGAGAGTTATGGCCAGGACATGAGACCAACAGAAAGAAGAGGACTGACACACTTTGGGGAGTCTGCACTGGACCTAATCCCAGGCAAGACAGTCTTGTGAGACTGTTAAGAGGTGGTGGAGCCTGAGGTCTGATGAAGATGCCCTGAAGAGAGAAGAGGAGCAAGCTAGATGCAGAAAATCTAAGACAAGACTTTTTTGGATTAGCCCTCAGTATCAAGACAGGTTTTGGATTGCTGTGTAGATACTTCCTTGGCCAGATGAGCATCTGTCATCCTACATCATTGCTCTTGGTGAAGATACAAGAATTTCTCATTCCGAGGCGTCTACCCAGACAATTAATTTAAAATCTCTGTCCCAAGGAAGCCAGATAGGACCAAACTGCACTTTACCTTCCCTCCATGTCAAGACATCTCCTGTTGGCAAGCAGAATTTCCTCCTCCTCCTTCTGGATGCGAGCTTCCAGCGAGGTGTCATAGCTGGGGTTGGGCGAGTGGCTGATCACTGTCGTGTCCCTGAGAATAAGCAGTACAGCAGATGAAGGACCCACCAAGTTTGCTGCTTTCCTCCCAGCAGCACAGGGTTATTGCTCAAAGTAACAAACATGAACATCCACTTTTTTGAGTTTAAGCTGGCTCAGTGTCTTCCAAAAATCCAACTCTCAACTTCATTAGTGTCCTAATGATGAAGGATTACAAAAACATGCAAGTCATTACAACAACAATAGCCTGTCCATCTCAGGCCAGTCAATAATCTAATACAGATCAACTGCACTACTGTAAAGTGATCAATGAGGCACATCCAAGGACATGAGGAAAGGGAAGGATGATATAGAACACCAGGCATTTTTCTTCGACTGAAACAGCACAAACCTCACTGCAGATATAAAGCTTTGTCCCTTCCCCTTCCAACAGCATCATACAGGGAATGTGAGTATCAAAGGGAAGAAGGCCATGGAAGTTTCTTATCCTAAGCAGCTCGGTCCAAAACTTGGAATGGGCTAAAAACAGTTTCAGACTCATTCTGTACAGTGCCCAATGTTAACACTGTCATAGTTGTTCAGTCCCCTGACCAAAACACAATGAGTATTTAACTCTACTTGTGAATGTGAAGGGCATGAGAAGGTAATTTACCAAGTAAACCCAACGTGACCCAGATTTTCACCTGTGCTCCAAAACATCCTTTCTGCAAACCCAGCTTCCTAAGGGATGCTAGTCTCCACTATGAAGGAAAAGAGAAAGAAATCTGTACACAGTCTAGATGAGGTTTCCTCTGAGATTAGTGTAAACCCTCCCAGCAGCTAGATGGAAATAGAAAAGCAGAGGTTGGCTCTTTCCTGACTGGACAGCATTTTTATTCATTTAACAAAAGCTGACCAGGCAACACATCCCCTCTCATTCCCTGATAAACAATAGACCAGGCCCCTACTTATCAGTCCAGGCTGAAAATATAACATGGCCTCTAAGGACAAGCAGCAGCAAGAGCCTTTAGGGAACCTCTAGGGAGGCAGAAAACAGTGCACAAGAAGCACCAATACCCTGAAATAACAGCTTGCTTCTGAAGCAAGATAAGTCTTCAAACACTAATACAGCAGATCTGCAACTTTACCCCTGTAATTCCAGTATGATCTTGCAAGCTGGAAAGGCAGTGGTGATAACAGCCCTATCTGGATCTGGCTCACGAAACAATCTACAATAAAATCTGCCATCAAGAACCATAAACTAGTGAGCAATGGCATTATATGTAAGCAACACCTAATGTTAAGGAGTTCCACTCCAATAACAGCTCTTGTTTATCAACTAGCTGAAGCACTCGGGCCTATTTACAGCCAAAATAAGTGTTTCTGTACAGTTGTTTTGGAATGTCAGCTTGTTAGCAAATTTCAGACACCCTTGCCACTTCCACAAGCAGTGCTCTCCATACACAGCAGAATGTTTGGAGCAGAATTTCCTAGTAGATGTTTCTGGTTAGTAACCATGTTGAGGACAATACCACAAAGCAATTTGCAAAAATATTCTGGAGAACAAGGAAGACATTCAGGGTGAGTGTGAATCACCAAGCTCACCCCATCTCACATGACTTCAGAAAGGACTGACTCCTGTATTTAAAAAAAAAATAAATAACTAAATCCCATCTTATGCACCCATTTCTGAATAAACAGCTTCTAGGAATGGCTCAGAACAACCCTAGTCTGGAAAATGGCTCCTGCACATGAAGGAATCCTCCCCTGGAAAAATGTTTCTAATTGTTAGCAATTGCACAGCTCCCAGAAAAAGCAGCCAAGCTTCACTTGCATGAAGAAGTCTGAGGAGCTGTTCAGACCACAAGGCAAGCAATCATGGGAGGGTGGTATGACAACATTCCTTGGTGGGAAATATGACATTCAAGTGGAAAAAGAAAACAATGCCAGTACTATGGAAAGTCTCATTTACCTCTGAGCAGCCACGGTTGCAGCTGCATCCAAAGCAAACTGCCTCATCACACTCTCCTCCAGGTATTTCTGCTCCCACTTGGTCATGTCAGCTTCCAGAGCAAGAATCCTTTCTTCCTTCTCACGCAGGAGTTCCATGAGTGCCGTGGCGTTGTACTCGGAGACGTTGGCAGACTGAGATGTGCCCTGACGCTGATTTGGGAGACAAAAGACAAAACCAAAACCAGAAGTCTCAGGATGCATCTGCAAGAAGCAGGGTTGGTTGGTCCTTTCTGTTTGAAGGACAGAGGCTGCTCCAGAGCAGCACTGGTTTGACACAAGAACCCTCCAAGTGAAATGCAGCAGTCTATGCCACATTGGGCAGACTAAGAAACAAATATCTGAGATGGAAAATACTCCTCCTAAGGCCTTTTCCCATGTGCAAAGCCCAAAATACACCTCCCAGAGCTCGATCATGCTGTTCGGGTGTGATGTGTACAGTCCATCCATGACACCTAAGTAACACTGACTTCCTTCCAACAGCAGTCAGCAAAACAGTAACTAGTATACAAGAGATGTCACCCCCTCAAAAAGAGACATCAAAAGTATTTTTAAAGGATTGGGTTATTAAATTCATATGATCAGTGGATATCTGGGGATTAAAGTAATTCCGTTCTACAGCAATATTTGTAAGACAGGCAATGTTCCCTTTCAAAACAAGAGTGGAGATTTGCTGAGCTAATAGTTCAATGGATAATCTGGGATTAGCAGGATATTTGACTTAAAAAAAATTTTTAAATAGTTTAGAAGAAAAGAAACGGGGCAGACAAGCTATTGTATGCTCAGCTCAGAATTTTTAACCATGACAAGAAAGCAATTTTTTGTGTTTACTCAGGCTCAGTGTAAAAAATTGTGAGGTTTAGAGTACCTAATCTTCCAAAGGTAACACTGAAAAGCTTATCAAATTACTGTAACTCCTACTAAAACCAAAACAAAAAAACCCAGGTAAGATTTAAACATCCATACCTATGCAGAGGTGAATGTTGGGGATAAAAATAACCTGAAACTAAATGTGATTTAGAGCACTGTCCTGAATCCAGTGTCCAGTAAAATCTGCACACCTGACAGTCCACCTGTGTTTGACACAAATTGAAACTTCACATCCAATTCGTAACACCCTGGCACAATCTACTTCTCATTCATTCTTTTCACTGAAAACAACTCCCATTACACTCACAAGAATACAGTCTACATTTCCATCAGCTGCATTTATAGAATTGGGTTTGCTGGTTTAGTCTTGTGTGGTTTTTTTAAATGCAAAAGCTTTTTGAAGGGCCTCTCTTCAGACTGGTTGTTAACGAATTTTAAAAATCCCAAACTGTGAACAAGATATTAAAAATAATTTCAAAGCAAATATAACCAGGATCCTCAAGGATAAAACAGCATCTAAGCTATATGGCTGTGTCTGCACCCTGGCATGGGATGGATCCTCTGTTGCTGCTTACCTAAATTTTCTGATTGAAATAGTATAAAATCCAGTAAAACCAATACAACAGTCAGCAAATCCATGACTCTAGCTAGCAAAAGAAACATCTGTTAATAACACAAGATGAAAAAGAAACCCCCCACTGCCCTTCTTTTCTGTATGGTGTGGGGTGTAGTGTGCAATCCTAGAAGACAGCCAGTGCAGCCCAGGGGCACAGGGGTACCTGCTGCATCCGCAGGGACTCCAGTTCTCTCTCCAGCCGGGTCCTCAGCCTGTGTTCCAGCTGCTCCCGCTTCTCACACGCTGCCTGCAGCTGAACCAAGGCCTGCTGCATCTTCTCCACCTTCTCAACATAGACCTGCTTCTTTTTGAGCTGAAATAAAGGGAGAAAACAGAACATAAATTAAACAAAGAGAATGAGTGAGAGAACTTCTGGCTTTGCACAGCAGCCAGGAGGATGTCCAGATGACTTCCAGCACCTGAAGGAAGCTGACAAGAATGCTGGAGAGAGACTATTTACAAGGGCCTGGAGTGACAGGACAAGAGGGAATGGCTTCACACTGACAGAGGGAAGGGTTAGTTGGGATATCAGGAAGGAATCCTTCCCTGGGAGGGTGGGCAGGCCCTGGCACAGGTTGCCCAGAGAAGCTGTGGCTGCCCCATCCCTGGAAGTGTCCAGTGTCAGGTTGGACAGGGCTTGGAGCCACCTAGGGTAGTGGAAGGTGTCCCTGCCCATGGCAGGGAGGGATGGAATGGGATGGTCTTTAAGGTCACTTCCAATCCAAACCATACCATGATTCTATGATTCTGTAACTGCTGTCAGTGAGCCTCACACTCCTTCTCTGGAGTCAACACTCAGGATGTTACAGGTCTGTCCCATCTCTGATTTCCTGCTGGGTATATTTGTCCTTTTTGTCCTCAGTAACTCCATGGTAATGATGTGGGAACTGAGGCAAACACCTGTTGCAAAGTCTGAGAGCAGCAATAGACTAGAAAGGACCCCATGGTTCATAATATTGCTTGAGTGACTTGACACATGTTTCAAGATAACTGCAGCAAAGACAGTGTCTAGAGCTGGTCCACAGATTGGGAACACTTTCAGTGCAATATTGAAAATTGCTGGCAGTGTTTTTATGAGGTTAATAAGAAACTGAATCAAAACTTGTAAGATCCTATTCCAGTCCCACAATATTAAAGTAATAGGATCAAAGCACACACCAGACACGCCCTGTGCTCTCCCCATGCTGCAGCCAGGTTTATTCCAGCAGCCTGGAATAATCTGAGAAGTCCTGCTCTGTTCTTGTCCCTGCTCTTCCATCCTCCTCCATCATTCATCCTGCAAAACATGCTGCTACCCTTATTGCCTCACGATAAGCAACAAAAACTACCACACTGAGATCCCCAGTAAACTGCCTTAGCAAGGTTAATACACAGTTCAGGCAGAATAAAACCAAACTAAAATATGAGTTAAATAAAAAAAATAACAGAACACACCCAGGCCCCAGCTCTATTCTAATATAGGGAATACTGCACACCTACAAACATTACCTTCTCCTAAGGACAAGACTAACCATTGCAATTAGAAGCAAATCTGGGGCACTGCTTCTGTAGCTCTGATTGTCATAAACCCTGAAACACAAAAATAGCAGGAAGAAGGCAACTTTTCCCAACAGTCGGAGCCAAAGTCTAGAGAAGCACCACAATGCAAAACACAGACTCCCTTATGTGAGTTCAAAGAGCTGCTCTACAGCTTCATGGCAGAAAAGTCCACTGAGGGATATTAAAGACAAAAGACACCACTTTTGGCTCAGGAAGTCCTTCTTGGAAGCGGAAAGTATTCTGGGACAGTACAACTGCTTGTTGGCCCCATTCTGATAATGTTCCCTAGGAATCTGCTCTAAGTTTCAGCAGACACAGGATACTTTGATCTGAACAACATGAGCTGTTCTTACATTGCACCTTTGTTCCAAAAAGGTCTTAGCATGTGTTTCTCCAAAAATTTTCCCTTTTCTCACTCCTGTTCCTAGAGGCAATGCAGAGATTGCAACGTGAATAGCAGAGAGAGAAAAATCTCCAAACACTATCAACCCCAGACATGGTATCCTGTTCTTCTCTTCATAAAAATAAAAGTCAGCAGGCATCTAAGCTCACAGCGTGAATGTTGCTGCCTTAAAGCATTTTCCCCAAACAAGTATTTTACAATAAAAGTTACAATAAACAGTGAGCAACCCAGCCAAAGGACTTCCCACCAGTGCATGTACAGTAGAAAGGTATTTTCATTCTTGGATTGCTCAATATTTCAAGCTTGTTTGGAATGGGAGGGACAAGGAACGTTTTAATACAACTTAATATTTCACTGTTGCTCTGTAGAAAATCAACAAAAATGTTATACTTTTTATTTCAGATCATAGTGCTTACTAACACCAATTTAAGCTTTCTTAGACTCCACTGAAGTGTAGATATAGGCACTGGTTTTGCACTTAGAGTAACAGCAGCTCAAAATGGCCCAAAGCGATAAACTGTGGGGTCCAGCAGCAGGACCCAGAAATGGAGAGCATCCAGCATCTTGGATTTTGACCTGGACAAGAGTAAGGAACAACCTGATAAACTCCCTAGCAGTAAAATACCATGCATCAAGCTGAATAATAACATCTTGCAAATCAGCTCTCCTCCCTCTCTCTCCTGGACAGAAAAAGATAAGGATGAAATGATGCACATTTGGTCTCTTATTACCTACTACAAAGCATCTGAATTTCTGAAAAGTTTTTTTAACTCAAGTAAAATCCTACCCACAACAGCAGCCACTGACATCATTTTACTGGTTTCATAATTAACAAACCTGAGTATGGGTATGTGTGCATAAATGTTTTGGCCTGCATTCAAAGAATACCAAGAGCCCAGCCAGAAAACAGAAGCAGGACAAGGAAATTCCACTGAAACATCCACTTTGAATATGCTCCCATTACCCAAACCTGCAGGTGAAAAGTTGCAACACAAGCTGTTGCCCAACTTGCCAGCACTGCCTGCACATGCCTAACTCAGGCACCCAACATACAGGCACAGCCTGGGCAGTGGTTTTGCAGAGAGACAACATTTTCCCCCACTTCGTAAGATACATCTCATCTTTCAGCTTAAGGAAGAATTAGGGATGTTAGAATATTTGGGGATTGTGGATGTATTTTTTTAACAAAAGAAACCAGAATTAATTCAGGAATTCCTCAAGGAACTTTCAGGTTTTTGGAACCCAGGTATACCACAAGTTTCATAAGCACATCCAGACAACTCAGCCTTCCTAATGTCTTTTGTCAGAATTATCCTTTATCTAGAAGATTGTTTCACTTCATGCACTCCCTGCACTCAGTCAACTCACTGCATATTCTGGCACTTTCATTCATTTCCAGCTCTGCCACTCTGCAAATGTTTGTGAGAACAACTTACCCTTCTGAGGACCAGGAGTCTCCAGGAGTGCTAGAACTGAAATCTAATATTTATCATTTTTACTTTTTAATCTTTAAGACTTGATCTGTCCTCTAAAAGTAAAGAGGATCAGGAATGAGTCTTCCAAGCACAGAGGGATTTCATTACCATAAACTGAGAGTATGATCTTGTTTCCTAAGGCAGGAATTGGAAACAATTTCCTGAGTATTGCCAGGGTGATGAAGACATAAGTAAGCTGGGAGGAAGGAAAAAAGGCAGCATGCTGAGGCTTGTTCTTAGCCATTTCCCACGGATTCCCCACCCTGTCTCTTCCATCACAGAACCAAAACTGGCTGCTCAGAGCCCAGGGCCACAGCAACACCTACCACAGCAGAGATGGCATCAAAGGACGCTGGAATTCTCTCCTCTGCACCAGGCCTTGCAGTGAACACGTGCTCTGGATAAAGAGTTCATTCCTGAAGCTTTGCAGGGATGCAGTCATGCCCTTCAGTATGCAATTTTAAATAAATTTGACAAGATAGTAATTTTTCTTTTGATGGTACAACATTTAACTAAGAAGCAAGCTCATGTTCACATAATGTACCATAACTGCTTTGCCTCCAAGGGTGCTGTGAAAACGCAGAGCATTTTGCTCATAAGGATATCTTTGTTATAACAGCTATTTAAGATGTGAGATCTCAAATAACCTCAGTACACATCTGGAAGCACAGCACAGCACTTCTGCATGACTGTATCCCTTCCCAGGATTTCATACAGCACAGAGCACAACTTTATTAATATCCTTATCTTCTCCAGGTCAATCCCTGACTCCTTTGGAAAATGTCCTAACTAAGCATCAGAGGTCAGGCTATAATTTTATCAGCAAGATTTTCTAACCAAACCAATGTAAACAAAGGCAGTCAGTCTCCTGTTCCCATTTACTACAAAGTTTATGTAAATTGTGCAACATGACTGAGGACAAGAAAAATAAAGAGGACCAGGAGTGGCTTGGGTTCTGCAGAAATCCAGTACACTACGTGTGACATGATGCAGAGAATACCCCAGGATTCCCTGGCTGCCTGATCAAGTATTTCCAGCTTCATTTTATTTCCTTATCCCTTGTCATGCACTTGCATGGTCTAAAACCATGGTCAAGGATAAAGTTTTCCTCTCAGAAACAGCAGTACTTGATTATTACTACAACTGCCCAACAGAAAGGGGAATAACATTTCGAAAGCCAAATGAATCCTGTTCCTCCCTTTCCTTAGGCTTTGACAAGTCATGCAATCCCTTTCAGGGGTCCCAGGTCCTTACAGAAGGAAGGCTCTGAAGGGGCATGGAGGTTTCATGCATAGGGAGCAGGGGTACACAGGAACTTTCACTGTCAAGTCTCAAGGGAGGCTGTAACATCCTCCTACTGGAGCTGCCTCTGCAGGACAAACACAGTCCTGGACACAGCAGGTGAAGGGGAAGATTCATCCCTTCCAGATGCATCACTCAGCAGAGACTTTTTCTGGGGAAGAAGAGAAGACTTCCTGCATAACCATCAATGACTCACAACTCTCCCAGGCATTCTGTCAAACCCAGCCATTACCTTCTTCATCTTGGACAGCTCCTGTTTCAGCAAATTGGTAACACTCATCAGCACCTGCTTGTCTCCCACCCACTACTTCTGATGTCTTCAAAGTCCTTTGTTTAATATATTCAGGGTGTTTTCATTATATTCTGGGTTTATCCTAAAGCTGAATCCATTGACACACAGCTGAAAATGTGTTTCCCCACAAGAATTTGCCTGCTATGGCAGAAATGTAGCTAAAAAAGCCCCAGCAAGCATGTTTAAACCACCTCTCCCTGGTGCAGTTGGAATATATTCCTCTAGGATGCCTTTGAATCCTCAGTTTGTTTAAATTCAGGCCCAACAAGGCACCTTGGGTCTCAGCAAGAACTCATGCTGGAACAATCTGGTAACACTATCCTCTTGCTAGAGAAGAGTGTGTGTTGCATGTCCATGCTCCGTTTGTTTGTGCTAAAATAAGTTGTAACTCCCAAAGCCACCTCTGGAAAATCACTAACTGGCAGCATATGTGAGATAGTGACACAGCACTAAAAAGCCAGTTCTGTTACAAGAATGTAGGTCATTAGACACACACATATTAGTTACAGGGAAGAGAGAGAGTTTTCTCTCCTCTGCACCCTACCCATCCAGCAATGATAAGCCATCTAAAGAGTGTCCCCTTTAGAAGCAACTCTGTCCTGAAAGAAGTATTATGTAGCTCTCAGAGTCTAAGCATTGATGTCAGACAAAGCTGTGGAGACCAGGAATATCTTTTTATAGACCCAGAGAAGTGACTGGAAAAAAACCAGACAAGCCTTCAAGCACACAGCTCTCCTTTGGGTCTCCTCCCTACAAGCCAGAGCTCTGTTCTGAAAGTATCTCAGACACAGCATATAAAGCACAATAGATGTCACTGGGAAATCATTTTCACAGTTCCCCATAGACAGAACCTCAGTGTTATCAGAAATAGGAGGTTATTTCTCTCCACAATAGCACAGTGGGAAATGAACACAGTATCTTAGCCCTGGTATCTGCTTTATGTTGAACTCTGATGGCTGAAGGATCTTATAAATACAAGCACTTTTAGAAAAGATATTTCATTCAAACTTGTTCCCTCCATCAGCCCCCAATTTCCACACACACGAGAGGACATCTGGCTCCTCTTCCCACTGCAAGTTTTGTGCAAGAGGATGGCAAAGAGTATATATTTTTATCCTCCTGGTGGTAGTCATGATTTTTCAAAGCTGTCTCAAGGCACTCAGTGAAACAGGGGTTTGTACAGTGGTGGAGCAAAGGAGTACAAGCTACACCACTGCAAAAAACCCACAAACTTTCTTTGAATTGAAGTGTGGCCTTCCATGGTATGAATTAACCAGGGTAAGCAGAAGTGACCAAGTCCAAGAAAAGCTCTGGAAATCCCCCTTTTTTTTCTTTAAAAAAGAAAAAGTAAAACCAGTGGCAATTGTACGCTTTGCATCCAGCAGTTGTGGTTAGATAAAGTATTTGGCATCGAATTCCCTCCTGCAACATTACAGGCCTGGTAAGGACTGGCAATAAGTCAGCATTTACTCAGTCTGGGGTGGGTCAGAATGGTCCTTTCTGCAAACACAGCAATTCTGCCTCTGGCCCAGAGCAAAGCCAAGTTTTAAATGCTCCATCTGCTGAAGGATCTCAAGGTGTACACGAGCAGATGTTGTTTAAATCATGGCACTGTGACCATTTTAAAAGCTCACACATCCAGGCCATCTGTGACCAGCTCCAAAGCTGCTGCACACTGCTGCCATTCCAGTGCTTCCATCAGAGTTGAGACCATCACAGCAATCCATGCTCCAAAAGGAGCATTTTCCATTGCTTTAGCTGCAACTATTATCACTAACCATTTCTGACTGTGATATACATTTTTAAGTCAATGTACATATATTCAATTCATCTCAAATGTATTACCTATAAAGAAAATAATTTGTAAAACCACAGATTAATACTTCACTAGAAACAATTTAAACAAGCTGCTGATTTATGCAAAACAGTGGAACATCTACTAAAGGGAAGAATGAAAATGCAGAAGTGAAAAAAGAAGGTTAATAACTGGGTACCTTTATAGAGAGTAGAGAAGTAGTAAAGTTTAAATATTATATATAAAACATTTACATACGTAGGAGTTCTGTTCTTAGATATATTTCAGTTTGCTTTAAATATTTATGATCACTCACCCTTCTTTACACTTTGCAGAAATAAACACATTATCAAAAACTTTAATGGCAGTTTGTTCTAAATTTGAAGAGTCATTTCACCCCTACTAACTGGGAAAGTATTCTGTGTGAATGTCTACTTTTGCTTTCAGCTGCTTCACACAAGACCATTCCTTTCTCCACCACATTTAGCATCCCTTTATCTCTCCTTTTGCTCTAACTTGGCTGTTAAAATCTAACATATATAAAAACCCTCAAAGTTCCACAGAAGTAGAAAAGTATTTGCATTTTACAGGTGAGTGGTTTCAAGCAAAGGATTTAAAAAAGAATCTAAAGTTCCAATTAAGTTGTTGTCATGATATATGGCTTATAGGTCTCCTTAGAAAGGAATTATTCTTTTTATCAGGGATCTGGGGGATACAAGGCAGGGTTACTCTGCTTAAGAGGAAATCAAAACAGAAAGGGAAAACCAAAAAGCTGAAAACCTACATTACAGGATGCAACAACTGAAATATGCACATCCCCCTCAGGCCCCGAGCCAGAGCAGCTGCCAAACCTGAGCGTAAGAAACTCCACCCTATTCTGCAGGACAGTTTGGAAATTCCTGACAATTACAGGGACTAGTCACTCAGATTAACCTGGAATAAAAGAAATAATCAGCAGACTGCTCATATATCCTGTTCACTGACTGTCACTCTCTCAGAATGAGGTTTCTAGTCCCCTCTAAATGGTGCCCTGAGCTCTGAACAGCTCGTCTGGCTGCCTTTCCAGGGGTTTCCAAACAGTGTGGGGATTTGAGAACTTTCCAAGATTTAATACTAATGAGGCAACAAATGCTTTATAATCCTAAGTATTTCATTAAAAGGTGATTTGGGAGACCTGCAAAAGGGACTCTCTACCCTTTGTTTCCCCTTTTTTCCCCTCTCACCTAAGAAAAAGGAGAGTTAATTCCTGCTCCCTCACTGAGACACTTTCATACTTGTCTCCAACAGGAAGGGTGGCACTTCCTGCCCACCCTGGGACTCGAGCAAAGGTTGGGTGCATTGAGCACAAGCTCTCGTGCAGGGCATTGCACTGTGTGTTAGTGTGCACATGTGTTTTAAGCTACCATGCAGTCTAGCCCAGAGTTACTTACCTATTTTACTCTTCTACTTAGGCAGCAATACTTTGCTTCAATTTTACTGTGAGGGAGTCAGATTTAGTGCCTACACCAAGGTTCAACTGAGGCAAGTGCTGTGTGTGTGCTGGCAGAGCTGATCACACCACCTTCTATACACATTGAGTCCAAGCATGTGAACACTTCCAGGGAAGTCACAAGGATGCCCCGAGTACTTGGAGTTAGTGACATCTCACTTTAAGTGTAATAAGGTGCTGAAATCTGCATGAAAGCCAAAGAGCTCCAATACACTGCAGAATCAATGGCAGAGTAGTTTTAGAGCCAAAGAGAATTATGTCACATGCACATTACCCTATACCCTACTGCTTCCTGCCTTCTGAGTAACCAAGGTGCAAGTCAGCCATGCCAGGCCAATACAGTTATGACAGCAGGTAACTCCACAACATCCTGGATGAGCAGAGCAGATCCAGGAGGAGAGAGACTGAGGGAAGGCTTCCACAGAAGCATTAAACAAAAAGGGCAAAAATTAAGGACACCAGGGAAAGAGACACAAGAAGGTTCAGGGAAAGTGCTACTGAGGCAAATAAGACACAGACTTCAGAGAAGAACAGGCTAAAATTAAGAAGACAGCTACATCTGTACCTGGGAGAGGAGGATATTCCCTTTGTCTTTGATCATTCCTCCTCTCTTGGCACAATGGCATCCTGAGCAGAGAGAAAAGTAGAAGCAGACAAGGGGAGGGTTTGAGGAGTGTCTCTGAAGGCAGCAAAATTCAGGTGCATATAGGGACAGTGCTCCGCCGAGGGTGACGCCGAGTGCTGGCAGGCAGGGAGACAGCAGAAGTGGAGAACAAATCTGCAGCAAAGAAGTGTGCTTGGCCATGAGATTTCCTCCTGAGACTCTCCATGGAGGAAGAGTAGGAGTAAAGGAAGCAGACGCTGGGAGTGGGAAACGGAGCCTTTGAGAAGAAAGAACTAGGCAGGAGGAAAGAGGACGGACACTGTGATGCAGAAGGGCAGCGAGGTGAGGGCCATGAGTGGTAGGGACAAAGCTACACAAGGAACTGCTGTGAAAGCTGCCCAGCTAAGCAGCTACAACACATTATCCCCTCTTGGGGGGAAAGGTAGAGAAAACAACTAAGGTTATGCCCAGCTTAGTACAAATGCTGGGCACATAGGGAAATCTGCACTGTCCCCACACCTGGCAAGGGGACAAGCTGCATTCATCTGGTATTATTTGAAAGTCCATCCAAATCGGAATTTCTGCCAAGTTCAGGAGGTTGCCAGGGCTGAGATCTCAGTTTCAGCCTACTTTTACAAGTTGAAACAAAAAGAAAAATATGGCTGCTTAGACAAAAGCACTTCCAAGGAAATACAGATTTGTGGCTAATCTGTGCACAGTTCAGTGGTTTAGCTAGTCAGCACAAAGCCAAGGAGATACAAATAGCTTTGAAGAAAGCAGGTTTCCTTCAAACTTTCACAAGACAAACTCATTCCCCCAGTCACTTCTACTGGAACCCAAGCTACCCTAATTTCTCTCTCCCAGCATCCTTACCTCCTCCTCCAGTTTCACCACCTTGGCCTGAGCATTGTTCAAGGCCTGGTCTCGGATCTCAATGTGTCTCCGTTGGTCCTCGTTGGTGGAACGTGCAGCAGCCAGTTCTATTTCCAGTTTCTCTTTTTCCCGCTGCGTTTCCTTGTCTGTGAAAACAAAGAGAGAGAGACCGATGGACACCACTTGTCTCTGCCCAGCTTTCAGGATTATTTCACTCCAGAGCTGAAGGAAGGATTGTACTGGAACTTCTCACAGGAGAGAGAATGCAAATCTAGTGCTAAGGGCAGAAAAAAAAGACGTGGCTTTCAAGGAAGAGAAAGACTTGTAACCCTGAAAAACAAGCATGGTACCTTCAAGTAACAATGTGCCACAAGGACAGTGAGCAGGAATAGAAGGTGCATCACTCAGTACAGTTACTCAGTGAGGTAATTTGCTGTGATTACACAGATGGTTAGTGAAACTTGGCACCTCTTCACCTCTAAGCTTTCAGTGCTGGAAAACAGAGTAATTTTAATATCTCAGGCTGAGGAGAGAGATGGCAGACTTCTGTGCCTGAAAAACTTGTGCTCCTTTTTCCCACCCCGTCCCCCCAACAGGAAGGCTGTTCTGCACAGGGCAACTGTCCTTTCTCAGAGGAAACCCCAGTTGTCCCACTTTGCTGGCAGTACCATCAGAGGTGTCGGAAAACAAGTGAGCAATGAGAACTCCTCAGTCCTCCCCTTAAAAATGACACCCTGGGCCAGAACTGAGGCACATATATCTGTTCGGTCACTGCTCAAAGCAGACCTGCAGTTTAAGAAAGCCTTTTGCCCAGCAGTGAGAGTTCATGTGTGATGCTTTAAAGTCACCCCAAGCACAGCAGCTCATTTTTTCCTGCTGCTCTCCAGAAAGAACTGGACCAACCTGAAGCAGCAATGCTGAGTGTTTAAGGAACAGGGCAACTGCCTTCATAAAAAAATAAATAGGATAAAAATAATTGTGGACTGGAGACCTTATCACACAGGGGTGTAAGGCAAAGCCACAACACAGAGCTGATGTCCTCTGTATATGTTGTCATTCTCAGCTCAAGCCAACCAGCTCCAACGATAACATTAACCCACTTGCTGGGTACATAACCACAGAATACTCCCTGGAGTGATCTACACCCAGCACTAATGACACCAGAGAAACTGCATTCCAGAAACCAATATCCCATAACAAAGGAATGAGGACAAGGAGTGGAAGGCCTGAAAAACAGGAACTAGGTGCTGGGTGTTAGGACAGACTGCATATGGAGTACATGGGCCCATTTGTGCAAGCATGTGCATAACTATATTTACAGAACCACAATTACTCCCTGTCTTCTGCCAGCAAAAAGCCAGGAGCAAAGCTTTAGCAACATGGAGAAGCTAAAGATTCCCTTCTGCCAGGGAATCAGCACAGCCCACACACAGGTTGCAAAACAAACCCATCCACCAAGAGCACCCAGAACTCTGCAGAGCAAACCCTGGCTGCAGCTCAGAGCCAGCCCATGGCACAAGGCACAAGAACAAAAGCTACCCTCACCTGCCTATTTTTTTCCCCATCTTTTCCCAGCAATTTTCCTCCACCCAGGAACTAGTTGCTGACAGTGTGAACACATTAAAATGTACTGCAGAGACTGAGCTGCAATGAGACAGGGTGGCATTAAGCCAGCAGGTATCAGTCAGTGCCAGCAGGCTGTTTGTTAATCTCCAAGTGCTTGCAGAGAGCCTTTTGGAGTTTTGGTGCAGACTTTTCCCAAAATGAGAACTGCTTCACTCGACAAGTGCCTACAGCACTCCTAGAAATGCTGGGACTGAGGAAGTGCAGCACTATGGCTTCCATGGTCATCCAAAAGGAGAAATGGAATGTGAGGCCTCACAGCTTTGACCTTCCTGCCTCTCTGGGTGTATCTATGAACCTCAGTGTCCACGAACCACTTCCCACTACCACCAGGAGTTTGGAATTCACCCCCTGAGAGTCGTTTGCTTGCAACATAAGCCACAAGGAATAAGCTAAAGATGACATAAAACAGGAATGCCAACATTTCTCAGAGAAGCAGCAGCGTGTGTTGCACCACAGAAAAACTCTATTTTGCAATTTTATTGTACCACCTTTTTATACAACAATTGGAGAAAAGTGAGCACTGTCAGAAGGGTGGAGTACATTATGGGATGAGAGAAAAGCTGGCTCATCGCCATCAGCCTCAAGACATTGCAGTACAAATGAAAAGCAGCATTTCACATCCCTCATTTTCGTTTGCCCTGTGATAAATCCAGTGCTGTGGACAGAATTCCTGAGCCTCATCCAGCCCAACAGACTGCAGGAGTGTTCATGCCCTTTATTTTAGTTGAACAGGATAGGGCAGAGGCAAATAAAACAGGAAAGAGACAAGAGACCCAGCAGGCTCCAGTCCCATCGGCCTTAACTCATTGCCAGGACTCCTGTCACCCTGGGAAGGTTTAATTCCAAAGCTTTCAAGGAATAAAACAGATGATTAAAATATCCTGTAAATTATTGGGCAAACACTAAATTTTACATTTTAACTGCAAACTACCTTTGCTCTGAAATCTCTACTAAATGCCATCAGTTGGACTTTACATACTGACAGAAAAGGAATTCTTGAATCCCTCCTCCTTTTCTCCACTGCCAGTTTTGGACTGTCACTGCCCTGATTGCTATCCCGATAATTAACCTGCTGCACTGTTCCCCCTCCCAGGATGGCTGGAGCTTCCCACTGACCCATCATGACTGTGGAACTCACTTTGTGCAAAGAGCTGAGAGATGGTTTTCCGATTGTCTTCAGAGCCCTCAAATTCCTTCTCCGCAAGCTGCTTGTTGGCTGTCTCCATACGTTCTGCAAACATTTCCAATAAAAGCAAACTAAATAATTAAAAGCTTTCAAGCATTAAGTTACATCTTCTCAGGGCATTTCTAATGGCAGCTGGGGGAATGGATCTCCTAATTCTTCTACACAGTCTAATGTAAAAAGTCCATCAGAAGCTGGCACTCACTTTTGAAATGTTTCTAATGATGTCCTTAAGGAAATATGTTCACTGAGACAAAACAGGTTAAATAAAGTTCTAAAGAAATTACTTTAAATAATTATAACACAGAAGTTTGGTTTTTCAATTTATACCTCTCTTTCCTTCACACAAATAACTCTCACCATGCAATTAAAAGATTCTCTTTTAATTCTCCACTAAATCTTAACAGAAGATTAAATCAATGTTGTCCAATTACCTGACTTGAGGGAATAGTGTAAAATATTAAGAACAGCTTAACAGCTCTGCTGCTTCAAGATGCTAGAAATGTGTATCAGTCCATGAAAATTAGAATGAAATGCTTATGCTGTGTTTTACTCTGAATAAGATTATTTAATGCAGGCCTTTGTGTACTGTTCTTCTCGAGTGCACCGGGCACTGCATGGCTTTACTTTCTGGATGCAAACAACTTCTGAGAGCAGCCCCTTAGCAAGAGACATGGGGCAGTGAGAGCAGATGACATGTAGAACAATCAGAAGGCTTTTATAAAAAATTAAGTTTAAAAGACTGTCTGTGCACCTTTAAACATCTTGAATTGTGGATGTTTTTCACCTTTGGAACTAACGCTTAGACTTTTACCCCTGTTAAGGTCGAACACCACTCCACATCATTCTCCCCTGCCAGTTGTTGTGCTGCCTCAGTCTCTTGGCAAGAACCAGACACTAATAACATCTCACTCTGGAAAAGGAAGGGGGATCCAAAAAACCAGATGCCTACATTGATAAGGAATGACAAAACCTTCAGGAAGAAAAGACATTCTGCAGGTTGTATGTCAGTGCAAAAGGGTCACTGGACAGGAAATCAAGTGAGCATGTCTGGTGTGGGATTAAGCAGTCAGCAAAACCTCTTTCCATTTGTGTAAACTGAACAAATTGTACAAATTGTCTCCAGGATATAAGACAGGAGAGAATTCCAGGCTTACATCTGGTTTATGGTATTTGGCTTATCAGATGCTTCTTGTCAAGGAGAAACAGGCTGGAAATGAAAGACTACAGCACTCTCCTAAACCTGTCTTTTCCATTCTCCCAGCAAGTGCTTCAGCTCTCCAACTACTGAATAGCCCTCAGTATTCCATCATATTCCAGTTGTGTCAGACAGTGAATTCTGCAGCAAAATGCTGTCTGCTTAGTAAGTATAACAATTGAAAAAAAACAGCATTGAAGAACAGAAGTTTTACTTCCTTTACCTCTTAGGTCCCTGTTGAAATCATGAAGCCTTCGAATTTCTCCTTCCAGTTTGTTCCTCATGGCCTTTTCCAGGGCATCCCGCTTGGAAGATGATTTCTCCAGGTTTTTGTACGCCTCTGAAACTTGCTGAATTTCTGTTTCCAGCTGCAGTGGAAGTGAAAACAAGCATTTTATCACTCACAATTTTCAGTTGGTCTCAGACAAGAGACTACTCTCTCAAGTGTTCTTTATTGAGAGTAACCTAAGTAAAACGACAGTCTCAGGTCTGGATCCATCTGTATAAAGAATACCAACATCTGAAACAAAGTTCTGGATCCTCCTTCCAGACTCTCACTCTGTTTCCCCACTGTGATGAAAACAGGGATATAATGAACGGAAGAAGTGCAAATGTAATCTATTTTTTTCCAAGACTGAGGCAGTTTGGCAGTTAGTTTGGGCAAAAAGCATTTATATTAACAGCTAATGCAATATCAAGTAAAAAAGGCAGATCAAATTATGCCCCAAAAACCTAGTGACAGATCCTGTATTTCTGACAAACTCTGCAGACAGCTGTTATGGTCCAAAATTCACAATAAAACCTCCTGATGTTCTTTGTTTACACTCATACAATTTAGTTATGCTTTTAAATGTGCAAATTATAAACGAGGAAAGGGAAATTTTGCAGTATGTTTTATCTTTCTTTCTAGCCTTCAGTGTAAAGCTTCTCTGATCACCCAGAGCAGGAGATTTACTGCTAACTCTCCTCACTAGGCATGGTTTGCCATGGAAGTGTGGGTTCACATAACAGCAACCCCCATTAGCACTGTCTGCAGCAAGTGATCAACAGGGAGGTGGAGGGAAGGGCATTTTCATCCTTCTGTCATTATCAGGAAGCTGTCAAACATTTCTCTAAAGCATTTCCTGGCCAGTAAAATGAACTTACGTCCCTGGAAAGAGGTACCATAGCAAATAATAGGTGTGGAAAGCCATGCTGGTCACCTGAACTCAAACATGTCACGTATTTTTATGGCCCCAGATGCTGCTCAGCACAAAGAGCACAGCAAGGTCCACAAAGTCCTAAACTGCAAGTAGCATCAGCCTTTTCAGAGCTGCAAGGCAAAAGCAAAGCTGACCTGCTGCAGAGCTTTAAACCACTGGTCATCAAGAAGTTATTTCTAGGAGGCAGCATGAAAATACCTCCACACACACATGTTAATGATGGGTCTCACTGGGATATTTTCTTTTAAATGTTTTAGCATCACATACTCTGCTTGTTTCATGAAGCCAAAAGTGGCAAATAGCTGGGTCCAAATCAAGACATTAAGTTTTCAGGGAAGTTGTTGTGCCATTTAAGGAGGGACAAAAGAAGTGTTAGTCCCAGTCCTGCACTCCAAATGTCTTGAATGTAGCCATAGCAGCACTACTTGCATTGCACTCTGTCCTGACAACCAGTTTTGTAGCAA
Organism: Margarornis squamiger; assembly: GCA_035222235.1. Taxonomy (NCBI): domain Eukaryota; kingdom Metazoa; phylum Chordata; class Aves; order Passeriformes; family Furnariidae; genus Margarornis; species Margarornis squamiger. The sequence continues at coordinate 17,432,376 of JAWWTY010000138.1, forward strand.
TGTCCCCTGTGCCTCCTCAAGGGACTATGGTCTCATGCCAGTCCAAACAAGCCCTTCCTGTAGCCTGTAAAATCTTTTAGGGAAAATGAAACCTGCTGCTATCCTGGACACAAGCTTCAATTTAACTAAGCAAGCCAAGCAGTCAACCTCTTCAGCAGCTGAGGAGGATGTGCTTTTGAGCAGGGTCAATAAACTGTTAGCAGAAAACTGAAGGCTTTGATTCTATCTCCTGACAAAGTTAAGCTGATGCCCTAAGGGACAGGATACAGACCAATCAATCTACATATGAAAGACTCTAAAGCAGTTAATCAGTTTGTTAAGCAAGGAATGTAACAGCTGCAGATTAGATGATCCAGTTATGGACTACACCAGGCACAGGACAGTGCCTGAATTCTTACCAAACACACCCACCTTTTGCAGCCGGGCTACTTTCTCATAACACACATCCAGCTCCTGCCGAAGAGACCGGTTCTCTTCCGACAGGATTTCCACCATTTGCTGGGCCCTGGAAACGATGGCAAAAGGATCTACTTGCATCTGCTGATATGGGGAAGGGATCTGCTGAGCCCGGGGCATCACTGAATAGGAGTCTCCTTGCTGCTGCTGAGGGCCAAGGAAGGGCTGGCATAGTCGGTACAAATCTCCCTGATGGACTTGGTTGGACAAGAAAGACTGCTGGGTCCGTGGCAGAATGCTGGGATCTGCCTGGCTTGGAGTCAGAGGTTGCTGATGTTGGGAAGGGGAGAGCCTAGATGGTGGTGGAGACTGAAGCAAAGTCAAAGATCCCAGGGACGTCAAGGAAGATGTTGGGCTGTGGTGGTGAGGTGGTCTCTGTTGCAACTGCAGCGGCACATCTGGGTTCTGCCTGGAAAACAGAGAGCAGAGGCTCCATCACAGTCCTGCACAAGGTGCACAAACCCACTGACAAGGTGTGGGATGACCCATGTAGCTCCTGGGCATGGGTCATCCCAAAGACTCATGTGAGATTTTCTTCATTTGTATATGTTTGGTTTTAAAAATGTTTCAAAATCAAAGTGCACAAAGGCCTTTCTTTTTGAGATGATTTTTTAGAGAAACACTAAAAGAAAGTCCAGCAACAACTTCTGACCAAAATTATTTTCATAACTTCTCGCCACATTTTGCAGATAAAACTGCTCAGCCAAGGACTGTTAGGAATGGAATCTTTTGTTCTGGCCTTAAAAGTGCCACCTCTCGTGAAGAAAATTAATTTTCTTCTACAATTCAGGACACAGAGTTTAAAGGATTGACTAAGCTTGAAGCTAGTATGCCAGCACCACTGATTTGAGCTTTCTGAACTATCAACCAAGAAGCTGTAGCTTGGTTAGAAGAGACAGTTAAAGGATCTGAAAACCAACCTAAGGATCAGAAGCAGCCTTTTGATTCCAAACCCTCCTCAATCCTATGCAGTAGGTATGTTTACAGCTCCTAACAACAACCCTGCAGGATAGCAAACACAGATCTAGCAATCTATAACATGCTTGAGTCCATGACAGAACTAACTCCAAGCTACACCAGCTCACATTTCCTGGGCTCTGGAGATCCCCAGCTCAACTCCTGCTGCATTAGCCAAGTAAAAAGTCTCTCTCAGAAGACTGTGTGGATTTATCATGCTTGGATGACCTCAGGAGGCCGGTTTTGCTTTCTCCTCCAAAGACATTCAACCTTGAACTTCCCTGGATGTTCTTTATTCGAACAGTTGAAGTCACTCCCTCTCCATGAGGCAACCAGTCTCTTCTTAAGCACAGAGCTCAGTCCAGTGCAGACCTAGACTAGCAGTTCAAAATATTCTGGAACACTGCTGCTGCTCTGATAAAATTGCCCACCCCTAGGGATGCAGTTCAGCCCTGCAGCTGGAGAAGCACACACTGGTGTTCCACCTGGCCACAGCTGCTACAGAATATTCCCACAGCTATCTGTGCTCCCAGGAGGGACCCAACAAGCAGTGCAGGGACCTGGATGGACAAGGCAGCTCCCACCACACCAGGAGTGCTGGAGGAACTGACAACAGTGAGCATGAAGCTGAACTGGGAACTAAAGGGTTACACAATGGGCTTCTCAGCCCAAGTGCAGAGACTCAGCATCGTCCTTCCTGTTCTCCGCAGAAAGGAGGAATCCACTCCTCATCCCAGTCCAAGAGGAAGCTCCGGCATTACCGGCATTACTCACATCTGGCCAGCAGCACATGTGAGAGTTCAAATGTTCCCAGCCCAGCACAGGCTTCACCATTTCAGTACCGTGCACCTCATGCCTCATTTCCCTGCGTGACAGCAGAGGAGGTGTACGGAAACCTCCGAGCTCACGCTCAAATTCCTTACCAGGGAAACAAATCCAGCCTTTGTCAGTAACGAAAAAACAAAGAATCACTGCTCTAGCTACTGTTTCTCTCTTTCCCACACTCAGGTGAACTGTGGTCCCTGCCAGCAACATCATTTCAGGAGCTGGATTTCCCCAGAAATGATCACATACGGCATGATGATTTCAGGGGTCACACAGAAAAGTGATGTGCGATTAATTTCCTCAGGAATGTTCAGTTTAGTAGCAGCAATTTGGTTCTTCCCCTCCCGGGAGGGCAGTTCTACTTCTTGTTGCATTGATTTCATCAAGTTTATTTGCCAGTTCTCATAATGAACCATCACAGGCCACGCTCAAGGTCACCTCGTTTGTCTCAGGTGATTTCCAGCTCCTTTCTTAGCTCACCCAGTTGTGTGCAGAGTTAAAACTTTGCATGCTCACAAACCACTCCTCTCCTTGAGCTTATTCTTTACCTATCACCAGGCAGCTCTGCTTTGATGTTAGAATCAATTAGGGAATAGCCTTGCTGTGACATTTAATCTGTGATGACCTACGGAGATTAGATCAAAAGAAATATGTTGCCAGTGTGCCTCTTGGATGCAAAAAACCAATTTTCAACCTAAAAAATACTCTCTTCCAGTCTGAAAACAACCTGAAGCAGTTACTTAGATTGATTCCACAGCTCTCAGTGAGTTAATCTTACAGACCTAAGGAGGACTATTTAGGTGCCAAAGTTAACAATTTGAGCTGTCTGACTAAAGCATCTTGTTATTCTGTTCTCAGAAAGCCAATGGCAGAATCTTGCCCACCTGAGCACTAGTGAAAGGCACAAAATGATGGCCAAAGAAAAACAACAGCAATACTTAAATTCCAAAGGGACAGTCATGCTGACATTTATTTTTTTTTAAAAAAACCCTTTTTGTAAAGAATTACTCTAGGAAATCATGGGTGAGTATTTCTAAACAGGACATGTTTCCAAGGTACCCAGCATCTTGGCACTCAAATCCAAAGCCTCTGTGGCATCACCAACAGCATTAGGGCTTCTGAATGTCACAAGTGCATTTATATTCCCAGCAGAACGAGATAACACGGCTGGGGTAATATGTCCCACCTTAAAAAAATATATTTTAAAATCCTAGTAACCTCACACTGACACCAGACCTTTTCAGATCTTGCATGTAAACTTTTACACTCACATTCAAAGAAGTTTTTTGCATCCCCACTATTTACAATTTTGTCTTATAAAATACTTACATGTATTTTGTGGGTACAAAATACCAGACTCTGAGATTCTTTCATATTAGCACAAGGACTTAAGAATTTATTTTTCTAGTAAAGCAATTTGGAGCTGAGAGATTCAGAAAAGGTAAATGAACACAACCAGACTTTTCAAGATTTTTAAGCCAGACTGCAAAATTTTAAAGAACAAAGGACCTAACAGCATTGCTGATGGAATGGCAGTAGAAAATTCCCTCCATGAGGGAAAGAGTCCTTGGGTAACCCTGCACTAGTAATCAAAATTTTATCTGAACTAACCACTCCAGAAAAAATTTAATCTCTCAAAATACATGGAAAACAAAATTACGCAACCTCCTTCCATTTGCCTCAGTATCACAGAGACCTGAAAAAGTCAAAGGCAGAGAGAAAAAAAAGCCTCAGAGCAGTAATTCCCGAACGTGTTTGAGTTTGAAAGCACAACTCGAAGCACCACTTCACTTTGCAGACCGTGTCACGCAAGAATCTCTGCTCCCCTGACAGTCCCTGGCACGGATGGGAGAAACATTCCACGTGGGCCAAGCACAAACGTGGATTTATGGTTCTGCAGCGACAAGGGTCACCTCAGCCTTGAAGTGATGAAGACAGAGACAGGAATGGGAGTGAGGCAGTGCTTGGAGCAGCCTATGAGGACTATCAGGAGTGCTGGGGCAGCCAGGACTGTGAAGTCACACAGAAAATCTGCGGGCAGAGCAACACACGGGGGGGAAGGCAGAAAACCGAAGGGCTCAGGAAAGGTCTCTGGCTCGTTAAATTTTTCCTGCCTGTTTCGTGTTCAAGAAGCTCCAGTTCCCCTCTCTTCCCAGCCCTCCTGCACAAACCAGGCAGTGCTGCCTGCAGGAGGGAGCAGGCTCCACTCCATCACACAGCCAAAAGCAAACCCAGGCATTTCTCTTCTGCTTCCCAGTCATACCTGATTAGCCCCCACTTTGATGCTGCTCAGGCGAACGCAGTGCACGGAAGTGATTTACTAATTATGGGGACAAGTTCTGCAGACCTCCCTCTCCAAAACTTTCTGTGAAGTCAATGGGATTAATCACCACAGCAGGAGCTCAGTCGCTTGGGCTCCAAACTGAGGATGGCACTTGCATCGGAGAGACAGGAACTTCCCCTGCACCCAAAACTGCACCAGCTCTTGCTGTGCTGCCTGGACACGAGTCCAAAGCCTCCCCTCTCAGACCCAGAGGCTTCTTTTCATCACCAAAGTGGGGGGGAGATATTAGGGAGAGGTATCAGTGGAGATATTAGGGACTTGGGAGCTTTACATGCAGCCAGCCCTGTTCTGAACCATCCTGAAGGTTTCCAAAGAACAGCCCAGATGCCTCCAGCACGCCTGGTATTTACATTAAACCAACACCATTCCTAACAAACACTGTTCCCAAACTTACACCGCCCAGGAGGAGGTGAGGCAAACTGTTTGCAGACTGGTTTAAACTTACCACACAGCCCATTTCTTTCCCAGAGCCTGAGAATGCTGTGAATTCCCCAATGTTTATCTTGCTCAACGGGTTTTATTTAACCGCATCATTAGGTCACCCTCAAATTCCCCCGAACAATGAGGGGAAAAACCCGCAGAAAAGGGTGTGGCTTCGGGAGCAGAGAGAAGGGGCTTTGTTTCCTTGATGCACAGTTCAAAAAATGCACACACGTCCCAGTCCAAAGGAATCCCGATAAACACCAAGCTGCAGTGAAGGAAAAGTGGAGACTGCAAAGGCACCCCAGGTGCGAGGAAAACACTCCCCAAAGCTGTATGCTTTAAAATTCCCACACCATCACCCAGCTGCACCTTCGGTAACACAGAAGGTTTCTTGTCTAAGTTTCTCTTACAGCCTGTGAGAGAGGGAGGGGAATAGAGGACTCGCTCCCTTCCTTTGCTGGGCTGCTCTGTAATTTATGGATTAGTCTTGCAATTGTTCGACTGCTTCAGCATTTGCTTGCAAAGGAAATCTCTCCTCTGTGCAGCTATTTAGGTTAAAAAGTAACCTCATTAGATTCCCAAAGCTTTGAAGACAAATTTCAGTTGCTTCCCCTACTGGAACCCTTGCCAGCTGAACCTTTCTCCTCCCCCCGCTCCCCCCCATGTTCTTTCAAAGCAGCCAGGATCCATCCAATACAGACAAAAATCACCCTGTCTAGAGGAGCTGACTATTGGCGTGTTTTCAAATACCTCTCCCTTAAACAGCAAGCAGGCAATGTCTCACATTCACAGCATATAATATTGGGAGTATTTCTGATGCAGCATAACCATCGAGGATCTATTTCCCTGTCCTGTGTGACAGAGGTTTGAGGCCTCTGAAGTTTCAAAAACATTTGCAAGAAGCTTCTACAATCATTACCCCCCCTAAACCCTTTACTTCCCCTTTTCCTGGCCTCTTTATTATTTATTTAGCCAGATCAAAGGGCCTTTTCATCAGGCTTGTATGCTGCTGAAGTCATTTCAGATCACAAACAATGGTGGACAAACTCTGAAAATAGCTCCTCATAGGACTGGGAAGGTTCTGAGCAGATTCAAATTCTGCAAAGCTCACACTCTGCTCCCAAATACTGACTGGTTTCTTCCTCATGCTCTTCTCAAAACACAACATAATATGTGCAAACACAAACCCACAGAGACCTCACGATTGCAGCAATGCCATCCTGTTGCTCCTTTGTATTACCCTTTTAGCTTCAAAATGAGGCCAAAATCATTACACCAAATCCCAGCTGGTCTTGGACAGCGATGGGATGGTATGAAAACAGGTAAGGTAAAGCTGGGATTTTAGCCCACTTAATAAAACTTTATCTTCCCCCACATGGACATGAGAGTTTGGCTCAAGCCAAATCCAGCTCCTTATCTAGAGCAAACCAGAACAGACAGGGTTCAAATGATGCAAGGAAAATGAGCAAAAGCTAAACAAGCAAGTCTGGGACGAGGCACAAAGCACACTCCATTTTCCACTCCTACACTTCAGTCCACTGAAAGTAAAATTTAAAAACTCTACCGGAAGTTCAGGTGATTTTTGTTACCTGAACCTTTATTGTTTTCATTCACTTTCTCCTTTCCTGGATGCAGTTTTTAAAAAAACTTTTGTCTGGACAGGCGTAATTAAAGAAGAGCTTAAGTCTCACAATAAGTAACTGCAGGTTTCTACAGTGAATCACAACATAACTTTGGCTTTTGCAGCAAAGCCTTTGTAAGGCTCTGGTGCCTCGGCATTAAACTTCCTCATGCCACAAAATCAAGTTGGCTTGTTTTCAGGGCGTTTGTCTTTATTTGTTTGTTTTTAATAAAAAAAGAGTCAGCCCTCTCTAGTCAACTATTGAAGAAGGTAACAGTCCTTCCAGGCAGTCTGCAACTGATCACAATAATCTCACATAACAAAGATGGGATCTTTGTTGAAAGAAAACCTGCCTCTTGAATCAGGGCGATGGACTGAGTTTTCCACTGTCTTTCCCTGCGTGGCTGTCACAGAGTTTAAGATCTCACTTACCTGACTGACCCATATTCGGGGGGGTGCTGATACCTCATCATAGGCCCATCAGATCTCCCCTGCTGGCTCATGCGATGGTCCCCATAGAAATGTCCCGAGTCCTGAGGTTTGCAGTTCATAGACGGGGTGGACACGTTTTTGTAGGGATACTCAGGAGGAGGACACCGCTGCTCCATTCCTTTCATGCTGGGCTGGGAAGGGGGGGGCTGCACCGAGTTCTTGTAGAACTCATTGGAGCTGGAATTTTTGTAAGGGTCGCTGGACTGCTGAGGAGAGAGTGGGGAGAGCGGGGAGAGCGGGGCGCTCGTGACCGGCGCGTGGGCCTTGACCCCGCTGGTGGCCAAGGACAGCTGCATCAGCCTCTCGCTCAGGGAGCGCACGTGCCCCTGCTTGAGGTCCTTCAGTCCTTCATCCTGGTGGACCTTCCCTGGGCTCACCCGCTGGACCGTGGGCCGCCCCTCAGTCCTCATCTTTTGGTTGGTGACCCCCGTGACATAGAAGGCTGCCCCGACGCTGGCGTGCGGCTGGCCCCGAAAATATTGGGACTGGACTTTGGCTTCCTCGTAGGTCGGGAGGTCCTCGCTGTTCTGGAGCCGTGGGGAGAGCTGCTTCTCCATGATGCTGTTGTCCACCTGTATCTCCTGGCCCTGGGGCTCCTGACGGGCAGCATGAGTCACAAGCTGGTGGTCCTGGGAGCTCAGCCCTTCGTTCTGAGATGCTGGACTCCCAGTGCTGCTGAAAGGGGGGGCATTCCCTGTGGCCTGCTGGTGTAAGGCAAGAAGGTTACGGTTGTCATTTGGGTTTCCGTATCGGAGCTGCTCCTGCAGCAGGCGCTGTAAAACTGTCGTAGCTGCTTGCTCTTCTGAATTCCTCATCTCAAACTGTGGTGCCTTTTGGGTGGAATGCAAAAGCTGCCCTTGACCTAAGGAAAGGAGACACGGTTATTAGCGCCTGGGAGGATCAAGCAAGAGATATCTAAGAGCAATACAGAAAAGAAGCAGGTTAGATTACCAAAGGTTCCCATAACAATGGGGGTCATCAAGGCCCCTGACCTAAGAAGGACTTGCATGCCAGGGGGCAAAAGCCTCAGAAAGGTGATGAACAGACTTGCAAGTCTATAGGCAAATCGATCAACTGCAAGCTGTAGGGATGCATGCCAAATACCTCAGACAGCATCTCAGGCAAAAAGGAGATCTGCAGTTCACAGGATGATGGCAAAAATGCCTGAGACCTGTTTGCTTGACACTTAAGAGCTACCAGTGGTGAAATACACTTCCCATATTTGCAGGCTGACGAGGATTAAAGGGTGACATCAGCAATTCGTCAGTTTTAAGGGAAAGAAAGAGAAAAAAAGAGAGGCCCAATGAGAAACCATATGGCTCAAAGGAGATAAAGAAATCTCTTAGCTTAGATCGTTTAAAGCAATTAACGAATACCTCGTTAGCCAGCAGGTTTTCAGAGTTATGAAATGCCCAGAGTGAGATCAGCACCTATTCTCCCTGCTGCAGAAACACCACACACGGTGCAAGTGAGGACTCGGCAACTTCCTGCTACTCAAAGGCAACCAAATCCTCACACATCTAAATATCTCAGCGGAATGCATGCAAATGCAAGGGCAGGAAAGAGTTGTCTGATCGAGGGAACAGAAAAGGATCTCTGAGTGGCAGGAAAAAACACTGTGTCCCAATGAGAGAAACACAAAGAGCCAATGTCAAGCACATCCTAAATACAGATTAAGCCAGTGACCAACAGGGATTACGTTTCAGTCAGTCTCCCAGTGGAGTCAGGAATTGGTCACGGAAATCCAAGCTCATTGGCCTTGCATGAGCTGAAATATCAAAAATTAATGGTACCTTTGAGACATGTAACTAAAAGAAGAGCTACTTTTGAGCTACAACAGCTCAGAATACAAAGTATGACTCACTTGTGGGCTAAGTTCTGGCTCTGTCCTGACAGAAGAACACGTGATGGTATTTCAGCATTTTATGTTGACACCTTTTTTCTGTGTAACATTGACCCTTGAAAAAGATAACTTGCTCCCAGCAGTTTGTTCTGTGACAGAACCAGGAATGGGCTGCAGGAGTCAATACCTGAAGGTTCTGCTTTGTTCTGCATCTCCACAACCACCCCATTTCCTCCCTCGGGCCAGCCAACCCCTGAAACACAAGGACTCCACGCAAGGGAGACAAAAGCCTTCTGCAAATATTAAGGAAGAGAAAGTTAAAATCCACCTTGTTCCAGGCTGCCTCACCAAGCTAGGAGCTCAGGTCCTGTTACCTCACCTGGAACATGACTCTCCTGAAATCCTGTTTGAAGAGGCACATACCTATGTCCTTCACCTGGAGACCCCTGGTAAGGAGAAGCAGTTCTGCCACATGGGGAGACACACTCAGCCTTCCTCCTGCAAGTCCCAAATTTCCACTCAGAGACGGCTTCAGGCTCCTCTTCAGTAGGCCCAATCACTTCATACTCTCCTTGCTCCTGAAGTAATCCTGAAGAAAGCATTAAAAACATCATTTTAATCAGCAGGTGAGACCCTAGAAATAATAAACCTTGGGCCATATTTGAGATTTTCCTTTTGTACCTTCTTGTTTTCTCCCAGAGCCCAACAATTTTGATCCCTTTAGGATGAATGAATCCCCCTGTCCCTAGCAATCTACTCCAGCTGCTACTTTAATCATGACCATTTCTGCTCCAAGATTAAATGCTGCCAAGTAATGCTCTGTCCCATCTGTGCCTCCAAGTGAAACAGTGATTAAAACCCGCTAATTCTTTAACTCTATTGTTTTATTTTCTGCTCAGAATGAAAGCTGCAACGCAGATGAGGATGCCCTTTGCCAGTGGTGCTGTGCATTTTGAACTCTATTAGAAATCCTTTGATGAACCATGGTGGTACAGTGAAATGCTTTATAAACTTCAACACTCTGTGCCTCAGAAATGACTGAGAATGATCAGTATATGAATATTAGCTTTATTTTACAGACTGGGAAAGTGAGAGGAGAGAAAGGACACTGACAGAGTTTATGCCAGAAATACATTGCAGAGCACGGCTCTAATTCCCAAAACACTCTTTAATTATGTTACTTTTCTCTTTCAGAATATGATGCAGTAAAGAAACTTTAACCATTGAGTGGAAAATCAGGAGAACATAAAAAAATGTGTATTTAGGTGTGTTATTCAAGCAGTTAAATTTACTTCTGAAGGTGTCCTAAAGGAAAAAGCAAGCAATGCAAAAGAAGGGAAACATACTTGTGTACTCATGTGTTCATAATTCAAGGGAAAGCAATGAAAACAGAACTTGTGATATTAAAACTATTCATTGATATGTATAATTTAACCTAATTTCCTGGAATGTAGCAAAAAATAAAATGAACAGATGCAGTGAAGGAATGCAAACGTGGATACTTCTGTCTCTGACTTATTATGGCACACATCCACACCCAAGGAAAATTATCTCAGATCTGTAAGTTAAATACTTGAGGTGTCAACAGCAATTTCAAGGCACATGAACAATATCTTAGGAGAGAACAAGGCAGTGTTGTATGGTGTGGTACTTCAAGATGGTGGTTGAAAAAAACAGCTCATGTCAAATTCTTAACTGGTGACTTAGCTCAAGAGCGATATATTGAAAACAGCTGCCAGCAAATATGCAGTAAAGAACCTTTAAGCCAGGCATTAAGATAGCAGATAACTAGAGCCATTTCTCGTCTCTTTTTCCAGTGTTGCACAACCAAAGTTAGGGATTCCTCGTCCCCCTCATGCCAGGATCATCACTGACTCTTCTTTTTTTCTTTCTTTTTTTTTAAACCAAGCTGCCCTGAGCAACCCTTTTTATTAGGGCTTAAAAAGGCTTTTATTATGCAATATGATGCTGCCTTTCCACCCAAAGATTTCTTTTGTCTCCACTGGAAAAATCGAAGCGGGCAGGGGGAATGTTGTTTATTTTTTTAGTCCAAAGATACAACGCAGCTTGAGATCCTACCTCTCGGCTTTACAGACTGTCTCAACAGACAAATCCAATCTGTGCACGTTTAACTCCTTCAAACGCTCCAGGAACCATTTCACACACAGAGCTTCCCTCCTCAGCACTACCAGCTTCTTCCGCTGAGCTGATGAAGGGAGGGCACAGTTCACACTGAAAACATTTGCTGGAATTGAATACTACTAATTTGAGAGTGGATGTACCTGGAATCAGCCTAGAAATCCAAGAAAAAAGGTGGACCGAGATACAATATATTCTGGCCAAAAAAATTCACTTTGTTTAAACACTGACTAGCAGCATTAAGCTTATTTTTTTCCAGTTTTCTCCCATTATTTTTAATTAACAAAGAAAATCTTGTGCAACTAACTTGGATGGCAGCATTCCTGGAATCTGGTTTCTGAGCGAGCTGGAAACTCCTGGCAGTACCAGTGAGTTAAGTTTTCTCTTAACAAAACACAAAAATGAACAGTACAATCGGTGCTGGAGCCCATGTGTTATTTATTTGGACCCAAACTCTATTTGTGTTACGCTCTTCCAGCAACTTCAGCATGCACTGTGCCAAAGATGGAAATTAGTGAGATGCACTAGAAAGGTTGTTATGATAGAGCTGGAAGGAAATTGGAAAGGTCCTGTAGACATTTTAAACACACATTTGGGAGGTTGGCCTAAATCTATTATGAAGGATAGAGCTGAAATCAGACTTCCAACAACTCTGCCAAACTGTACTGGATTATGGATTGGATGGTGCACTCTCCATATCCACAATGCCTAGAAACACCTGGCTTTTGCTGTGGAAAATTCAGGTTTAGACCAATTCTCATCCAAGGAACCACTGTGAGAATTCCCAAGTTGAACCAACTTCACAATTTGCTCCCGAGCATCGTGGCTCTATCATCTTACACCTCATTCTAACCTCTGGTCTGAAGTTATCCATGGTAACTTGAGGAAAAAGCTCTTGAGGAAACATCAGAACCTAGAACTGGTAGAACTAAGGCAGGAATTGCAAACAGTGCTTCGCCATGCTGAGATCTAGAATGGGCACAAAAAGGGAGGTAGCGTGGGTACTATTTAAGGAAGAAAAGCCTCATGTTTGCAGAGCATTGTGCAAAAACCCAGTAGCTGAGGCTTCTGTCTTAAACATCATGTAATTATGCATAGGAACCTTGCCAGTCCCTCATGAGGAAGAAAGATTAATGAAGAATTTAAAATGATAATACTCTCAGGCTGTAGGGAATCAAAGCAGCACATTTCTGTACAGCATGCAAATATTTTTCAGCATTATAAAAATAAACAAGCTTAGACAAGTGAGCAACTCACCACTGTTTGATGAGTGGCTCTAATGCTATAGCTCAATTAACCTGCATGGAGCAATAATAACCTCACAAGCAGAGAGAAGCATCTTTCTTTAGCTTGTGAAACTAAGAGGAATGCAAGAGTCCCTGTGAGGACAGCCTGTGTATACTTGCCCAGAATTACTGCTTAGCCAAGGAGCTAATTATCTTATGCATCAGGTGGGATGAGAACAGGTTCACCACCCCAACAGGGCTGGAGGACAGTTAAGCACTTTCAGTTTTACTGATAAATTTTGTGTCACTCATACACAAAACAATCCAGGGACAGACTTCCAACTCCAGCACTAAATTTTGCAAAGTAATTCTGTGTTGTTTTTTTAAAAGATGTGCATGTGATACCGTTTATCCTGGTCGGTAACAGGGGATGGGACGTTATTAGCTAGATGAAGTCTGAGGTTGATTTTTTAGGTGCAGTTATCTTCAGACATTCCTCCACACTGTAATAGAGGAGGGGAACATGCAACAGAGATAGCACAGAAAGGACTGGCTGCGAGTCCCCAGGCAAACTCCCATGCTGAGTCACCCCCTGGTTAATGGAAACACGCTGTTGCTCCATGGCCCACGCAAACCCCAGCAGGATGATCACCTGATCCTGCAAAATTCACTTAACCTCAGTGTCTCCAAGACCACTGGAGACATGGTTATTCTGCACACACACTTACTTTGAAGTGGCTGGAAGCACCAGATTCCCGAGGGTGAGGTCTCAAGTTATTTAATGAATAGTGCAGGTTATCACTGAATGCTCTTTGCTTCATTTCAGTCCAACCCAAGGAAGAGGAAGGGAGAGAATACACACCAGGACAGTCCTTGAGAATAAAGGTTCCCAATGTCTGGCACCAACACCCAAACCTGCCAGGCAGCACACAACAAATCCCAGCGCTGCGAGAGGATTTTAGCACATGCCCCTAATGAGAAGGAGGTTTCAGACTCCAGCCATAAACACCTCCCCAACTTCCATCCAACCATCCCATCCCTGCTTGCCCTGATCTGCTGCCTGTGGCTCAGGTGATCTCAGAGGGTGGCACGGTGCAGGTGCATGGAGCAGCGCCAACATTACTCATCTTCATACCAGAAGGCCAGAGTCACTGGGCAAACAAGAAAAACTTCCTTCTTTTCACCAAAAACAAGAACAATGTCACCCGGAGGGGGGGCAAATAATATGCATACCCATTCTATTAGATCATTGGGCAACTGTAGAGAGAGGCCACCGCAACACCCAAAGACTGATTTATGGTTCTAACAACTTTCTGGGCCAAACCGAGTCCACCTGAGCAAGAAATAAAACTGCCTCCACAACAGCCACTAACCCTTCTCCCCAAACACTCATAGCACTGGGACATGGGCACAGAACAGCACAAGAAAGCCTGACAGGCCTGAAGAAAAAGGCATCAAGTTGCTCAGGCTGGATTGACATAAATAAGTCAAGACATCAACAAAGGAAGACCCTCCCTAAATAACACCTCCAAGGAAACAACTAAAAATACCTTACTTGACCTTTGAATTACTGCTCCCTCACTAAAAAGCATCAATTCCTTCACAGGGAAGTTCCTGTAATCTTCACCAGCATAATTTAGGTTTTATATTACAAAGGAAAAAAAAACCAACTAAGTAGAATAAACACTTACAAAGCCTGGTATAAACAGGAATATGTCATGGCTCTTAAGCATTTTGAGAAGAATGCTATGGAATTTCAAGTTCCTCCATAAAATTTTAAAAGTCACAGGGGCAGGAGGATTTATTAGGAATATACCAGTCCTAATAGCAAAACCTGTCCAGCTGTTGCTATTGGGAATACTTCCACAGGAACACATCACACCATACTCAAACTCCTATGCAGTGCTACCTAACACTACTCACACATCTGCAGAGGCACAAGCCTTTAGGGGCAGGTACTGGAATTCCTGCACAATTAATGAAACACAAATTCCATCCCAGGCAACAGGAGCTCCTGCTCCTAACTCCAGAAAGGCCAAGATCTCACCCTTAAGATGCCTGCTTGCTAGAACCAGCTCGAGCTCACATAGGTTTAGCCACACCAGGTCTCATCTCAGAGGGCTGCCTTTCAGCACAGATCGAGGAAGATTCATCTGCCTCCAACTTCACAGATTTCCAGACATTATCCTTGTAGAACCAGGGAATTGCTGCAACCCCGAGCCGCAATTTTGATTCCCCATCAGGTTTTGTTTTGCCCTTCCTGAGTGCTCCTGCTTCTGTCGTCAGCAGCCCCTGTGCCACAACCATCCCAGCTATGCCTCAGCACCATTTTCATTGCATTGTGTGGTTTCTCCATTCCTTCCCTGATTCAGTCCAGGCCTCTCCTCGGGGCTCTCACATAATGGAAACCATGTGAGAGGAAAATGTAATCTTCAAACATGCAAACCAGTTTCACGTGCATTATCAGAAGGGAGCAAAATGTTGACAGAGCATCATTTGTCCCCGCTGATAGGATCAGGCTCTTTTAATTGCTGCTAAGATTTTAAAAAAAAAAGGAATGGAATCACCATCTCTGTTAAAAATAAGGTCAAAATTTAAACCTAAAAGCTTAAGCAGTCCTGAAAACAATGGTAATACGATCCCAAACAGATACATCCATTTTGTATTACCTTAAGGTAGCTTTTCCTCATATGCCAGTTGTGACATCCCAAAAATTTATATAATAAGTTAACACAAATACAAACCACAGGTGGAGAAGGATGCGGAGAAGAAAACAACCACTGTGGCCTAATTTTAGAATGGAATTTTCTGGTTTTTTCCAGCAATAACACAATTTAAACTATTTTAAGCTCCCATGTAGAGGAGCATTTCTTATTTCACAAAACCGTTTCACAGAATTTAACAGAACCAGTCACAGAACCCAGAAAGAAGGCAGGCATGGCCCCTCCTTTTGTTAAAGGGCTGCTTTTTGTCTTTATAAAAAGAAACAGTTAAAGTACAAGTACCTTATCAGTTGTCAGTGAGCCCAACAGAGGTGGCAATGCTCTTTCTGAGATGCTGTGGCTCAAGGAAGGGCACAAACCTACTGCACTACTGGTGTAGTCCAATACTATGGAGTGATCTCAGTGGGTGCCACGGGTTAAAAAGATGAATTAAAGTAAAACCCAACAGAAGATCCAGACCATCACATTTTTAGAAAGCAACAACGTTATAAAAGTGGGTTTGGTGTTGCTCTTTTATCATAAATGCCTGAGGTTTTCACGTGCACCTTGCAAGAAACCTTTAATTATTTGTAAGATGATTAACTGAGCCTCACCACCACACGGGAAGGAAGATATTACTGCATTCATTTTGGCACAGCAGTGACTGGCTGAGTCCTGGCCTACATTTATGTTTTTTATTTCCACAACTATGTCGCTCAGGGAATTGATTTCTTTCAGTGCAGCTATTCCAGCAACCACTGCAAAGCAGACGTAGCTACAGTAGGAAATAATTGTTTTTAGGTATATTGCTTAGGAAACCTTGTGTAAACCACACCACCATAACCTTTTCCTTACTGCATCACCACTAGAAAGCTTTTCTGTAATAACTGGAGCAGCAACTATAGATCCTGCCTAAAAGGTCTGGATTGAGGATGTTGGCACCCCAGAACTTGTGCAAGCAGAAGGCAGGGGAACCTTCTGAATGTTTTCTACAGCTGCAGAAGATACTTCTGCCACATATCCCCAGTAGCAGCAGAGGAAAAGGTAAAGATTTAGAGCCACACAATATTCCCCTACTGAACAAAATGAACTTCACTGAATGCACAGAAACCACAGGTAACACACGGCTCCTTGAGCACAAATCCAGTGTGATAGCCTGATCTGCATTTCACCATTCTGAGATTGCTCCATGCAAACACCCCTTCAAAATCCACCTGAGCAGCGTGGGATGGGGCCAGTGGTGTCTCACACACAGTCCCTACTGCCATCCCCACTGTCCCAAATCAGAAGAGTACTGGTCTTTCACCAGGTGGTAAATCCACTAATCCCCCTGGGAGGTTAAGATTTTTTTATTATTTTTTCTTTTTTCAAAGAAGATCCAAATGCTCCACACCCAATCCCAACTTGACAACAGCAAAAGCTGCTTTTTAATATGCAATTCTGGAATGCTCTTTTCTGCCTGCCCTCTCTCCATGGTTCCCTGATCTCACCCAAAGGAAGGGCGGGATAGGCTACGTAATTGCTCTTGGTCTCTCCAACCTTCCTCGTTCTACAGTAAGAAGTGTCATAAATTTGTTTTTACCCAATATGAATATCAGCATTCAGTAGTGATGGTTACAGAAAACTACCTATTACCAGTTCCTTGTGCTCCTCCTCCACAGGCTACCCCAGGATCCCAGACTGGTTTGGGTTGGAAGGGATTTTAAAGCCCATCTTGTTCCAACACCCCCGCCATGGGCAGGGATGCCATCTCACACTGGTTTTAAGTACTGCCTCTCCAGAAATATGGAGGAGGTTTCAGCTTTGTTTCATTTCAAAAAGACAATGGGAAAACGAGGAAGATATGTTTTCCCACCCTGTTTTTCCCAAGCTCCACAGGACGAGCTAGCCCCAGTATGAAGCAATCAAATTTGTTTCAGCTGAACACAGAACCACCCAAATTAGAACAGCAGGAAAAGTCCACCAAACCCTGATGAGAACAAAGTCACTGAAATGTGGAATTATTTTCCTTGAGGGTTACAGTAAAAAATCCTAAGAGAACAAGCAATTCTTTAACAAACAAGTTGTGTAAAGACACAAAGTATTTGTTTGCTTTAAAATATTACTGTGATACAACTCTTAGAAAAGGTCTAGCAAATGCTAATTAATTCGTTAAACAAAATACTAAATTAGCTTAATTCATAAACATTCTTACAAGAGAACTGCTCAGCAATATCTTGGTCTACAATTAGACACTGTAAGTGCTTTGCTAATACAAACAGGCCTTTAAAAAACAACTTTAGTAGACCAGTGAAATTTTTTGTCACTTAAACAAAATCTGGTTCTATATTGTAACCAATACTGATGAACCTTATACAGCCCAACAGTAGCCACACCAAAGACTTCTCCAAACTCCCAAAGAATTTCAGATATTTAGCATTTTAAAAAATCCAGAAGTTTATTTTAAGCTTAGACACAACCAAACTAGATAACAGTCATTCTCAGAGAGGACAAGAAAGTGAAAAAACAAGTCTGAATGGCAGCATTTCTGCCTGAAGCCCTTCTGCAGGACCAAGAACGCAGACTGCATGTCAGCAAAACAGGACACAACTCAACCACCAGAAACAGGAGGGAGCCCTCACTTTTCCAGTGCCAACCAAGCCATATGGGAGCTGTTCACAACATGGGATGACACATCCACCAACCATCACGAGGGATGACCAGTGCTCAGGATCCCCAGACACCAGAGGAGACTCCAACACATGTTCTTCCTTTACTCAAGCTGGGCACCTCACATTAACCTCACTATAAGGCTTTGAGAATTTTGTTTCCATACGCCTTTTTATTTTGCTCTCAGGGGTTTTTTTGTTCATGACTTTTCCTTTTCCATTCTTATTCATTCCTCAGTCACTGATCTCCTGTTGACATCAAATGTCTGTTTTGCCCAGAATGGCCAGTTATACACAGGTAAGTTTCAAATATATTCTAACAAAAAAAATTACATCCAAGTGCCTATGTAAACACAAATTTATCAATCCTGAAAAACTCCTTTCACTTACAGGCATAGTAGGCAAGTAACACAAGGACTATATTGCAGATTTAAAAACTAATTGCTCCTAGGAGCAACTTTAAACTATTATTCCCCAAAGTTGTTCATTTTTTTTTTTCTGCCTTCAAGATTACATTTCAAGGCTACTCTGCAGAGCCAAGAAATATGCAAGACCTGGATATTTGCTGACTTTGGAGTTCTCCACACAATCCATTACTTTGACATGGATACAATTTCAGCATCAGATCTGTCCAAAGCATGAATCAAGTACTTTTGCAAAAGCTGAAGGTATAGCTGTAGTGTGGAGGCTGCACTGTGCAATTCTTCCTGTGGCCAGCACTGCATTCCAGAGCTGTTTGGGAACACACTCTCTCCTCTGCAAAAGGGTTTAACAACTGAGAAGCTCCTGCAGCCAAACTGGACTCACAGGGCAGGCATGTGCCTGCTGCTTCAAAAAAGACACGGATTTAAGTCCACAGTATGGTGATGCTGACACATATGGGGCACATGCAGAGAGAGAAGATCGGGCACAAGGGCAGATGAAAGTCTAACTGAGAAGTAACCACTCATCAGAAAGTAAGAGAAGCAAAGAATTCCTGAAAGCAATGAGCTTACAGAAATGGGCTGTGGCCCAGATTCAACACAACAGACTAAATCACTTTGACAAATCCTCTAGTGCTTCCTGAAACTGTGTAACACCAGCAACAGGCAATTTAGAACACTTCTATGAAGAACCAAGAGATCCAAGTCCTCTCTTGTATTTTGGGGGACAGAAGAGGAGAAAAGAGAGCCTTGAACCTCACTGACAATCCCCAAGAATGGCTGTTCTCACAAACATTTGGTCTCCATGGAAGGAGGATACCTAGCAGCAAACATTGGCAACCAAGGACATTCCAATCCCACTATATTGTCCACAATAGCAAGGAGAAAAAAAAAATCCATAAGGCTGTTTTGATTAGGAACCCTTTGAGTGGACTTCTTCAAAACTGAGTGTCTGAAAATACCTTGAAATATGGAAATGTGCAACAAGAGTCAGATGGGAGAAAAAAGCCATCTTACTTTACTCTGAAAGCATTTACACTTCAGCCCAAAGTGGGAACATCTATTAATCCAAGAACCTTTTGCCAAGAATAAGGTCATCATTTTCTTTTTAATTCAGAACAGAACCTAACACACAGCATACTCTGCATCTCGTCATTTACAGGTGTTTGGAGCCAGGTTTTAGTTTAATACACACTCTGAACATGTAAGAACTTTCTTATATTGGGCTTTGTCTTCCCAGCAGGGTACAACTCTGCAACTCTTTAAAAGCCATCAGTAAGAATGAAGCAAAAACTGCACAATGGAGTTCTGTCCCACAAGGGGTATGAGCAGACAAATTCATTCACAGCTATAAGTATTTAGACTTCAACATGATCTTAGACTGTTGCTCAATCTAGAATTAAAGCCCTATCTCTGTGTATACATTAATACAGCAACAACCTAAACTCACATCAGATTTTACTCCATGTTAAGAAAATAAAGCTTTAAGGAGCTCAAGTTTTACTTGGGCTGTTCATTCATTGCAGTGACAGTGACCCCCAGCACAGAGCAAGGCATTATTGTGTTGGGCCCTATAAAGACTTAAATAGTTCGAGTTGTTCCAAAAAACCATCAAAAAACCAAACAGAAAGACCCACAAAACCCCAAAACAAACAAACAACAACAAAAACCCAAACCAAAACAAAAATCAAAAAAACCCCACCACATTACACTCAACTGGAGACAAAAAGGGAGAGAAGTGAGAGAAACATCTATGCTTTGAGGACTTGGTGGTTGCAAATTCTCAGTTTCATGGTCATGATTAGGAAAACATGGACATAAAGCAATACAACCTTACTTCTAAATAAACAACAAGAGTGGTCAGTCTGCTGATGCAAGACAGACTAAAGAGACAAGAGAACTATTAAATTATCTCCACTTCTGGGATGTTGGCTATTCTTTTGCAAAGTGAATGGCTTATGCTAATCAGGATGCATCTGAAATGCATCATTCAAGCCTTCTTGTACAAATATAGTTCCTATTTATCCCAAAAGATCCCCTCCAGCTGGCAATGTTTGCATACAATGTTAAACTCAACCTCAAGAGCCCATGCATTATGAGTCATTTTACACTTAAAAACATTAGCTCCCTTCACTGTTCTCAAAGACCTGCATATCCCACGAGAAGAATTTCAGTGGAATTCAACAATAACACACTATGTTACTATCAAACTTCCTCTAGCACAAACAAGTTACAAGTTCTCTGTTGTTTGGTGGGTTTTTTCCTCCTAACAGTGTTTTTCCTACAGAACATCTTCGGGGAAGGGACAAAAGGATTTGCACCAATCTCTTCTATATGAATCAAATATTTATGCTATGCCCTCTTGAAGCACTTTCATCTAGTAACCTATGGAATGTGATCTCCTGACCTTAACACTCGAGCACGTCTAAATCAGCTGCCCTTTGAGCTGTATTACAGACTGCAGAGAATTTTTATACATTTGTATTCCAGGCATATGAAAACCTTGTGGCCCAGCTGTAGCATTCTCTGCTACAAAGCATTAGTGCAAAGTCACTCGAGTGTGCTTCAGGAGAGAGGAACACTTTGGTTCTCACAGGTTTATGGCACAATCTCACAGTGTGTGTCACCATGAACAGGCAGAACAACAAACCATGCTATCAGTCCATTAAACATCCAGCACAATTTAAAGAGGTGTCATGGGAAGCCATGCCCCAAGGACGACATGCCAGGACCACTCCAATCCCATGTCCCACTACATGACCCATTTTGCCCACTCCCCATTCCCAGCTTCCCTTCTGCCTCCTCCCCAGGCCTGGCAGCGCTGCTTGCAAAGCATCTCCAGAATCAGAAAGACAAAGAGCTTGGAAGAAGACCAGGGATCCCCTTCCCACCATCTGGAAATCCCACCCTTTCCTCAAGAAAAAGAAATCATTCTGTTATGTTTGTTGCTCCCAGGAATGTTATGAGAGGGATTATGCTCCATTTAAGTGTCCTGGAAGTAAAAGAGAGGGAGACCAAGCGTCCCAGATGAACCTGCAACTTCAATCGTGGGACAAAACTTTCCAGGGTCAGCCCTACTTCCCTTGAGGAGCAGTCACTGAGGTACCCCTGGCGAAAGTCTGACCCACAGATTAAACAGGGTCATGGTCCTGATAGCAGAGTTCATGTTTTTGTATCAGTCCTGAAAACCGACCTGATGTTGCCCATCACTCACACAGGAGCAGCACAAAGGTGTATGAAAAGCTCAAGAATATGGTTCTTGTGTTCCCACCCCAATGTGGCAGAAAGGTTCAGTCCACAGAAAAAGTCATGGGTGGCAGAAAAAAGGTGAGACAGCAGTCAAAACCTGTGCCATAATGCCTGCCCCAGGATGGATCCTGCTCAGTCACCTGCCCCAGCCCCCTCAGCAGGAGCCCCCTTGGCTGTTGCACCTCAGCAGGGACTGAGGCATCCCCAGTTCTCCGGGGGTCTGGCAGCTCAGAGCACGCTGACTTGCTGCCCCTCCTTAAGGCAGGAACAGGACACCTTTTCCACTTTCTTTTCCCACAGAAATCCCTCTGCAGAAGAGAAAAAAAAAAATCAAAAAAGAAAGAGGAACGAGGACCAGGACAGACCAAAATGTAGCATTTCCTGTATCACTCACAGGAAAAACCCACGCAGTGGGGAAGAGCTGGATGTTAAGGCTGGTTTCACCACATGAACGGGCAGTTCCTCCTGCTGGGGAATGCTGTGTGTTTCCACAGGGAATAACACAATCCTCCCTGACACAAGAAGTCCTACTACCAGCCACACAAAATTCCACAGGCCCTTTCCTTGCAGAAAAGGCTGGTGGTAATGAAACTCTGGCTGTGGGGAAGGGGGTATGTGGTTACAGAGCCGGGGGAGAAGGAAAATGGGACAATCACAGCAGTATTATCACTTGTAAACCAGGACACTTCCAGCACTTGGCCCCTGCAGAAAGGAGTATTCTGCAAAATGTGTTTCCCTGAACAGAGACTGGGCCTCCGTCCAGTTATTATGTGCACGTCCTCACTGCATTTTCAGTCCTACTTTGAAAAAGAATCTCAAAACAAAGGAAACTTCTCCTCCTAATTGCTCTGCATAGCACCAAGCATGTTCCTAGCCATGTTAAATAATCCGTTAAGGCAGGTTAATTATAGATGCAACACTTTTACACCTTGTGACACAGTAGTAAAGCACTTAATGTAAACCAAATTCCAGTGTGAGACAAGAAACCCCAACCAACTGCGGCAGCCCTGTTTGCACGCGTCATACGTAAAGGCACATATGTGCTCCTCAGTGGAGCATGACAAGCAAAGACAACCTCCACACGTGGATTACAAGCACAATGATTGTGATTATTTTCTCAAACGAAAAGAGCACCACAACAAACGTGGCTGCTTTCAAACACAGCCCAACAC
Source organism: Margarornis squamiger (assembly GCA_035222235.1). Taxonomy (NCBI): domain Eukaryota; kingdom Metazoa; phylum Chordata; class Aves; order Passeriformes; family Furnariidae; genus Margarornis; species Margarornis squamiger. Next base: position 17,454,895 of record JAWWTY010000138.1, read on the forward strand.
AAAACCACTTCAGCGCCTTCCACCGAGTTTTACTCAATCCAATTACACACAAGTATATTGCTATGGATCTGCCAGTTTACTACCAGTGGTAGGGGACAAGTGTAATTTTTTTTTTTTCTTGCAAGAATTTTGCAAGATGAAAAGTAAACTTTACAGGAGATAGAAGTGATGGGCAAAAGCTGACAAAGAGCCAGTCTAACCCCCAGGTTTAGGCTGAAGAACAAATGCAAAGTCCCTTGGTGCCATGAGCACGTCTCTTACCTACTGATCTGCTGAAGACAAAAGGGTTTTCTTCTTTTCAGAAACTGGACACTTGTAGCTCGTTGGGTCAGTCACACAAAGCTTCCCTGCTGCCAAAGGTATTCTTTTTCCCCTCGGGTTTTTGTTGTTGTTGTTTGGTTTTTTTACCCCAGAGAGTAAAGGGCAGAACAGCGGATTCAGCAGGGGCAAAGGGTGGAATTCGAGACTCAACAGGCTGGAGAACTGCAGAGCTCTCTCCAAAATATGCTGTATTTCAAGGCGCTTTCATTTGCAAATTCTTCTTCATCCTCAGTGTCAATAAAACCGGAGGAGGGGGAGTAAACTCTTTTAGCTGCAGAAATAAACCGGACTCCACAGAGAGGGAAATGCGATACGAACTAGATTCGTGGCTGGACTTCTCTTATTGAAAATCCTTTCAGCCAGACGATGGAGACGGCGGGGTGAAAATCCAACACAGCCCAGAGTGCCGGGAGGAGGGAGGAGAGCGGTACCCGGAGGAGAACCAGAAGGCAGGGAAGGTCCGTGCTGGAAGCGGCTCGGCTGTCAGAGGCTGCGGGGAGGGACAGAACAGGGCTCAGACAGGGCACAGCCCCGGGCTCACACATGGGGCAATCCCGGGCTCACACACCCCCCAATCCCGGGGCAATCCCGGGGCAATCCCGGGCTCACACACCCCCCAATCCCGGGGCAATCCCGGGCTCACACACGGGGCAATCCCGGGGCAATCCTGGGCTCACGTACCCCCTAATCCCGGGGCAATCCCGGGCTCACACACCCCCCATTCCCAGTCTCACACACCGGGGCAATCTCGGTCTCACCAGGCTCACACACAGCACCCCCAGGCTCATACCCCCCACTCCCGGTCTCACATCCC
>JAWWTY010000138.1:17456129-17467454 GCA_035222235.1 Margarornis squamiger
TCTGGCAGCCTTGGGGCTGTGCCCACTGCCCTGGGCAGCCTGGTCAGTGCCCACCACCCTCTGGGGGAAGGACCTTTCCCTGAGATCCACCCTGACCCTGCCCAGGCACAGCCCCAGCCCTTCCCTGGGTGCCGTCCCTGCTCCCAGGGAGCAGAGATCAGTGCCTGCCCCTCCTCTGCCCCTCGGGAGGATGATGGAGACACACTGAGGGCTCAGTCTCCTCCTGCCGAACACGCCGAGTGCCCTCAGTGCCCTCACACGGTTCCCCTCGAGGCCCCGAGCCATCCCCCTGTCCCCCTTCGGACACTCTCTGATGGCTGAGTATCCCGCTCACACCGAGGTGCCCAAACCCGCCCCGGGGCAGAGCAGAGCGGGGCAATCCCCACTGCCCGGGCAGCGATGCTGGGCCCGATGTACCCAGGGACCACCCCGGTCCCCCTGCAGAGCCGCCCTGCCGGTGTCCCCCTGTCCCCGTGTCCCCCTGTCCCCGTGTCCCCCTGTTCCCCCGTCCTATCTGTTCCCCCTGCTGCCCTTATTGTCCCTGCTTCCCTTATTCCCCCTGCTCCTCCTGCTCTCCTTATTCCCCATCCTCTGTGTTCCCCCTGCTCCCCGTGTTCCCATTGCTCCCTGTGTTCCCCCTGCTCCCTTTATTCCCCCTATCCTCTGTGTTCCCCCTGCTCCCTTTATTCCCCCTGCTCCCTTTATTCCCCCTGCTCCCCTTTATTCCCCCTGCTCCCCGCAGCCACCGAGCACTGTCCCTGCCCTGGGGAAGAGCCTCCAGCCCAGGCTGTGGAGCAGCACCCAGAGCTCTGGCTGTGCCCCACAGAACCCACTCAGCCCCATGGCAGGGGCAGAGAGGGGCTGTAAGGGCTTCTTCACCCCACGAGTCCCCTGGGGACTCCACAGGAGTCAGCCCCAAAGTCCCACACCCAGCCTGCTAAGTCACTGCAGTGGAACGGGTTTATACCAATGCACCCCTGCCAAGGAGCTGGCTCATCTGCTTTTTGCTGGCAAAACGCTGAAAATAATTGAATGTGCAGCAAGAACTGATCAGGATTAACTGCACATAGGCAGTATATGAAAGGAGTTCCCTGTATGTAATATTCTGCTTAAAGCCAAAATGTGCATCACGTAATCTTCCAAGGTTTAGCGTGTCCTAACAGTAATTATCCACAGACCTCTGCTACTCTGCCACAGCTGGATCAACTGGTTGGTGTGGGAAAAGAGGTGGAAGAGACTTCAGTTCTTTTCCCCAAATACAACCATGATTTTGCTGTGTTTCAGCATTTTAACACACGATAAAAGACAATGGCCACACTCAGAGATGGCTTTTGTCTAAGGCTTTAAAGCCTGGAATCACGCTGTAGAATTTCAACTTCTAAAACAGTTTGTCTTTAAACATGTCACAACCTTTAAAGCAAAGCAAGAACATATCACCTTTTGTACATGTCTCCCCACTCAAAAGCCAGTAAAAGGATCCCAAAATGATAATAAAAAGACTTAAGCCAGTCCCAGTCTTTAGAAGATCTAACAGCAGTTGGTAATGGCAGTAATACTGTCAGCTCTGCAGCAGAATCAGCCTCTGCATCAGAGAGGCAAAGCTCTTGCTCTGAACTGGGGTAACCAACTCCAACTTCTCCTCACCCCATCCCTGTAATCAGGGCCAATCCCTAGCCTAAACAAGGCCTAGATAACAAACTGGTCCTTCAATTGGAACTTATTTGTGTACAAACAATGGTACCCTGCCTGTCTCACAATCCACCTCCAGCTTTTCCATACAAGGCACTCGAATCCTCCCTCAGTGAGGTCACTCCTGTCCTGAACTCCAGAGGAGGATGATCTCCCAGTGAGAGCTTCCACTTGGCTACTGGTCACTAACTTGGGATTTCAAGAAAGAGTGAAACAAAAAAAATGGATGAAGCTGTCATGGTGTGTCCACTGTTGATTTAATACATAAAGGCCAGACTATGCAAATATGAGACCCATTAAGTAGTCCAAATATGATACAGCGTGGCCATAAGATGCCACCAGTTTTCAAAAGTACTGAAAGTGAAAAAGCTGGACACATGTCAAATCCTTGGATTTGAGAGATGACACGATTCAGCCATTTACCTTTTAATCACTCTGTGCAAATAAATCCAACATTCACAACTCTGAACATTGAAAAGAAGCTCTGGACAAAAGTTTAGGAAGTCAAATTGCAGAAATCCCAAATGCAGCATATATAAACATCTATTTTTAACCCTCATAACTGACATTCATTCATTCATTAGAACATTTCACTGGGACAAATGTAGAAACACACATGTAACCAGCTCATTAACATCCCATAATCTTACAGCTTGCAAATGCCAAAGAAAAAAGGCCAGGCAGAAGATGCTACTGAAGCACATATCTGAGTGCTGAGTGCTGGGGGGTAGAGCTGTAAGGGTAATACACAGCAGTGAGGGAAATACAGAGTGGAAGAGTTATACACTGTGCCTCCGTCACACATCCTGTCTCCCTCCCACACGCTCAAAGAAAATACAGAGTGAAGGGAGAAGGCAGAGTCATCAGGAAAGCACAACTATTGCTTCATGCAGGCACTGGGAAGCAGCGAGCCTTGCCCAAGGTGTGTTAACCCAGCTCCTCTGCCACTGTTCATTGCTCGAGTTTAACCCACAGCTGGAGATACCAGCGGTACCGAACTGCGAAAGGACAAAGCTGCATGAAATGCAAATTCTCTTCCCTACAACATTCTCCCACTGTATCCTCCCTTCACCCGGCTCCAGCCCAGTCCTCAGGAGCTCCAGCACACATCTGAGCGGCTGCCAGCAGAGGAAGCAAGCGGTTTCCATACACACATCACGCCACAATGTGGGAATTCAGGAAACAACACAAGAAAGGGGTTCCTAATAACTGCTCCAGCGTACTCGGGCCAATTTATGCACTCACACAAAGGTCACAGTAGTTGTGTTAAAAAGCACAATAGATAAATGCCACAACGGGAACTAGTTCAAAGCAGGAATTTAAATCTTGGGTTTAGGAAGTGTTTGGATGACCTGGAATTGCTCCACCTCCAATTTTTTAAGAGGTCGTCCTTCACATTCTTTAAAATTCCTCCATCTTAAACCTCCTCCCTCCAGGAATCACTGTAACTCTGCCGCCCTTTGTCCCCAGCAGCTGGAGCTCAGGAAGCTGCTGAGATTATTCCTCTTGTCCAGGCACCACCACTCAGTCCAGGCTCAGTCAGCAGAGAGGGGCGTAAATTAATGTCTGTGGATCTCTGATCTTGGGCCAGTTTAACAGAGCTTTCCTTCTTGCACATACAAATAAACCCTTAGCAGGGCTCGGAAGTGCTGTTTCACTCTTGGGACCACACAGTACATCCCCCCCACCACCAAAGCAGGGGTTTCTTTTCCCAGTGTGTAAACATGTTGTTGGGTAAATAAGGACCCTACAGCAAATAGTAATGTAAGAAATAGTAAAAAACCCTAAGAAGAGGAGCTGAGTACATTTACCAGGTGAGCAGGAGCAAGGAATAGGCATTTCTGAAAAGGGAGATTATATTTCTTGTCATAGAAGCCAAAGTCACAAAATCACAGAAAGGTTCTGGTTGGAAGGGACATTAAAGATCATCTTATTCCACCTCCCTGCCATGGGCAAGCACACCTTCCACTAGACCAGGCTGCTCCAAGCCCCATCCAACCTGGCCTTGGACACTTCCAGGTCAGTTTGACAGATAAATTCAGTGAAGAAAAATAAGCAAGTGAATCAATACAGTAGGGGACAGAGACCCTACCATGAAACTTGACATGCACAGAATCACGAGAAAAATTCTACTTCTCAAAACACACAAGCAGGAAGAGTTACACACTAGGTATTCCTCTGGCCTTCACTAAAGTAATTGCTGTGTCTTTCTACACAAGTGTGTTATTTTACCAGTTCTACATAATCAAATGTTGATGACCACATCACTTCTGGGAGGGAAGTAATTGATACAGAAACCTTGTCACAGCTCACTTGATATCCTGTCTATATTGCGATTTACACTCTAACACAGCTCCTGCTCATTTAAGGTTTTGCATGCTATGGCCTGTGAAGATTTTTAAAAGTATGTCAGTTTGGGAGGTACCTCTAATGGAGTGTAACTCAAGTGCAGAATGGTTCCTCAGGAGAAGAAAGGGCCTGCACAGGAAGGGGAGAAAAGGAACAGCTTACACAGTGAAATGTAATATAGAGGTCAGCAGTGACGTGTCACCCAGGAGGTGATTGATCAGGTACCACCTGTAAGGAGAATTATTCTAACTGCTGAACCTTGGCCTCTTTCTATGCAGAATTTCAGAAGAAAGATGTGTAACCAGGAGAGTGATAAACAACTGCCAACTATGAAAAAATAAATGTTTCTGCTTTGCCCTAAATGCATTCACACCCAGTGCCCCACAGTTAAATGCACTTGGGGCAAAATAAGGACAGCAGGGTGAGTCTGAACAAAGGGATTTCTGTACAAGACACTATTCTTCTCCCAAAGAGGGTCCTGTAAGCCATTAACTGATGTCTGTGTTAACAATCTAGATGTAGGAAAGTTGACCATCTCACTTGCTTCTCTGCACTCATGTCTCTTTAAAAAGGAGATGTCTCCTCAAAATCTGCTGAAATGAATGAAAAGATTCCTTCAACTTCCAGTGGATTTGGATCAGAATGAACTGTAAGAATAAGACATAGAGGCCCTGGGCTTCAACACAGCATTTGCTTGCTCTCAGTGACTAAAGAATGATGAAATTACACCAGAAAAAGATGCACAGCAGGTTCTGCAGCAAAAAACAGACTTGATAATCCTGATATTGCAATGACCATAAAGACTAAGAGTGCACAGCCACAGCTGATTTAAACCAAAAAGCCCAACCTCTTCCAAGTCTCCAGGCCTTATAATGGTGCAACGGTATTGATAAATACCATGGGGATGGAGGAGAGGGGAGGGCTTTTGGATTTAAAGCTCTTGCAACTTGTTTTTAAGGTTGATGTCAGAAGCAGACTCAGGACTGAGAAATGAAGGAGGCCCAACCAACAGCAATCTTTGGCTGGAAGCAAACTTCCATTGCCTGGGAAGTTTACAGCTGTGGTCCTAGTGAAATGCTGAATGCAATACACATGCTAGAGCTCTCCTCATTGTAGGAGCAGGACCATCTTCCTCCAGCACAGAGAAGCTGTACTGAAGAGTAAACAGCTTATTTTGAACATGAAATTAAAGAAGAGAAATGAAAGGAAAAATAACCTTATGTACAAAAATGGCCACTGCATTGGAACAAAATAGATTCATTTCTGTTAAAAAACTGCTTCAAAAAGTGGCAATAAGAATTTTTCTGAACACAGAGTTGTGGTCCTACGAACAATCCTGTAGTAAGCTACAAAAATACTGATAATTAAAGACAGCAAGATATCCAGTTACAGGTAATTGATTAACATTTTATTTTCACATAAATGAAAAAGTAAAAATAGAATTATGGAAAAAAAGTCTGATTTCAGAAGCTGCTGCAACATTCTGGAAGAGCACCAGCACTCTCTGCTGGTGATCTTTGTTCAATAGTTATTGAGAGAAAAATGAGAAATGAAAATGCATTATGTTCTTGATATGAAATGTCATTTTTGTTTTAAATGGATGATTAATTAGATCCCTATCAATTTGACAAACAGTGACTCCAGGAGCTAGTTATGTTTTTGGAAACAACACAGTCATTACTAAGAACTGCACTTACTTTGGGCAATCATCATTCACTGAAATAAATGTCATTGTCACAAATAAACATCTGATGCAAATGCTTTTCTCAGCAGAAGGCACTTGTGTGGTGCTATAGCACAAAGACAAGCTGCTGTGAGAAATTCCCGTGATGCCAAACCTCTTGTCTCCACCCTGACTTTTCATCAGTTTTAGAGCCATGCCAAGAAAAACAGCTCAGCCTTAAAAGAGTCCTAGTACAGCTCCAGCATCTTCCCTGACAGCAGTCACAGTGCAAATGCTGCTGCTTTAATCAAAGCAAACCTGCTCCCAGACCTGTCTCTGTACCACCTTTTGCCAGGAAGCTGGAAAAGCTTTGACTGCCTCTCCCCAGGATGCACCCAAGCCTTGTCCACACCTCTCCTGGATTACCTTACCACACCTGAGCCAGAGCCTGCACAGAGACAAACAGATCAGCAGCAATAAGATAAACCAAGCCAAGCACCCAGGTGACAGCTGCCCCAGTTCCCAAACTGCTCAGATCAGGCATGAGTAAGAAGGGTTAAAAACTGGCACATTGAATCGAGGAGCAGCTCATGGAAGTGTGGGAAACAAAAGAGACAATGTTAAGGACAGAGTATTCATTAGCAAAGGGCTCAAGTTTCTTGGCTTTTGCCATCTGCTTCCCAAAGGCCATTTTTCAGGGTAGCTTTTTGTTCTTTAGTTTCAAATGTAGTCGTGGAAAGACATCATACTCCTTCTTAGCTAATGAACTAAAGCTCAGTACATATTGAATGACTTAAAATTATTGTCTTTTAAATTCCCTGGAGCCAAGAGGGAAAAGCAATGTCAGAGATGGGGTTTTTCTGCTGGGCTAGAGTGGGATTTGCATCAGAGCTTTACCTGACAAAGCTGATCTAAAGATCTCAGACACCTCCACAAATATTCATTTACACTACGGTATTAAAGACATAAAGAAACCCAAAGTTTACAAGAAAATTAGATGAGACTTCAGAATGCAGTCCTATCACCCTGAGTCACAGCCAAGCCCTTATTCTGCTCTGCATAGCTGGGGCTGGACCTGCCAGCACAAGGATTTCCAATGCATGCAGGGCACTGAGGAATTTGTTAGAGGATGGCTTCAAGTACCCAGGATGCTGAAGAGATGCATTGGAAAAAGGGGTCCCAGTCATTCCCAGGGAGGGGCAGAGTTGGCTCTCTGAGCAGGTGGAGGTTTCAGCCATGGCTAGATGAAATGGTGTGGGAGCAAGAGCTCCCGAAGCTCTGTGGTGGGTCTGTACCCCTTCTTCACATGGGAGACATCTGGAGCAAGGCTGTGAATCCCCTGGTGCCCAGGGCCAGGACTGTGAAAGCAGCTCCATATCTGGTAGGACATAAATACCCCCTTAAGATCTGCCTCTTTACATCGCCATATATAAGGCAAATTTTCAAAATCTGACCTTTGCTTCTTCAGAAAAGTCTGATTTTTGGTAATCCTGGGTCTTAGAGAGGAACTGGTGTAGTGCTCAATCCAGAAACTGCAGCAATTAAGGTGAAGTTCTGGACCAAGCAGCTAAAATAGCAGGCCAGAAATTGAAACCCAGGGTCTCTCTCACTGTTTCAGTCAGTAGATATTTGTATATTGTGTGCAGCAAGATACACAGCACTTTTGACTATTTTTCTTTATGAAGTAAAAATTGGGAAGAACAGCTCCTGAATTAGAGAAACTGCAGAAATAGCTTAGAGCTTTCAAAGGAATACACACAGCAGTAAAAATAAGTGAGTTTTAACACAGTCATAAGTCAAAGTCAGGAATAATTGTTCTAATGCATTCTGTTCCTGACAAATCTCAAAGTCAGAAGAGTTTCACATCTGCAAGAGTCCCAAGAAACTTTTTAGGCATTCAGGGCTCCCTGACACTTGGCAGAATGGGGCAGAGTGACAGCCAAATGCCAAGCATGAGGAACAAACATTCCTGCCTAAGGGATCGGAGCAAGTTTCCAGTTGCAGAAAAGGACAAAAGGTTTAAAACCTGAAGTTTTCTGCTTTTCAAGGAAGATAATATTGTGAACACTACAGCACCCAACAAGAGATCACTGATTTACAAGGATGAGAAGATGCTCAAAGCCTTGAGAACCTGCGTAACTATAGGAAATTAACATGATTGCTTTTTTAAATGTTATTAACTATACATGCCAGACTGCTCCTAAATATTCTCTTCCCACATTCCTTCCCACACCTTTACCTTCTTACCATAGGAATTCCGTATTCAGCTCTGTCCCTTGATCATTAATGCAGACTCCTAAGCTTCAGACTTCAAAGCAATGCATGGCTAAGAGTCACAGGCACAGGACTGGGACAGCATCAGACCCTCCCTGTGCAGGAACCTCCACCTTCTGTTCCACTTCACTGTGCAAACCCCTCCTTCTACCAGGACTAGGAGATCCAGTGATTTATGTAGGGCTTTCCACAGATTAATTTAATAAGGGAATCCGACAGCGCCTCATCTCCTTCTGCCTTCCTAACACTGGAAAATCAAAGGAAATGGAAATGTCTCCTGAGCTAAGGGAAAAATGTGAGGACTCTACAAATACACAAGGGAAGAAACCAAAGGCTTCATTGCGTGGACATGCACTTCTCCAGGAGCCCTCTACCCTGCTCTTCCCTCCCATAAACCACATATGGCAATGTTCTTAGGAAAACTTGGTCCAACTGCAAAGCATCACCCGCACCACACCGATCATCACCCGCAACAGGGGTGGTTTAGTTCTATTCCTGATTGATATTTTTCCTTCCTTTGTCCCTCACTACTTTTTTCTGTTCTCAACTTCTCTGCTTCTCAAAATGTCTGCATTCCCTGCTTATTTCCACAGGTTCTCCTCTGTCACCTGTAGCACATTTCCAGTACCACCCCCATTACTCAGAGCTCCAGTCATGCCTCACTGCTCAAAGCTTCCAGCATATGAGACTGAATTACAGTGAACACGATATAAATGAAGAAATTACAGCACAGATGTATCAAGATGCAGGTCTCTCCAAGACCTAAGGGACTTAAGGACTCAATGTAACTTGCAATCATCATTCCCTTGAGTTACATCTGAACATTACACCAGCATTCCCTGGCAAAGGTTAAGCCACATCAGGGTCAAGCAGAAAGGCAGTCTGGGCTTTTCCAGCTTTTTTTGTAGCTGCTCTTACACCACCAACTTCTAAGGAAATGACACACCACCAGACTAACACAGGTACAGTTTCTTTAGTGGTAAGAAAAGTTGCTATAGGTCATCAGACTCAGGAATTTTCATCGACAAGATGGTCTATGCCTGCTCTGAGCTAAGTTAGACACTGCAATGGCACAGTGGGAGAAGCTGTTGTAGATACACACGCTCCAAAGTGCCTTCATAAGCCTCATGATCCCTCATAAAACACTGGGTTAAAGTGAAGTACTGACAGCACATGGTGTTACACAGGAATGATTTACTCACTGAGAAGGTGAAACGTAAAGCCAAACTCAGAAATTTCTCTGCCTGATGAGAACATTGCAATTAGGTCATGGCTGAATGCTGTGTAACCACAAATGGGAGCAAACCCATTCCCACAGAATAGCTAATATGTGACAGCAGGTATTTGGAATGAGAACAAGGATTTCATCCACACAGCCCTGCTGCTGAATTATGCAGCTAAACAGCAGTCAGCTCCCCACACACAGGTGTCAGGATACACAGACCCAGTTTAGCAATCTAGAGCTTAAATTCCCAAACAGGAGAGTTCATGTCCAACTTTGATAAAATTTGACAAGGTGTCCAGAGCAAGTTTTGGGGTCAGAATTCTATTTAGGTCAGGGATGAACTGGATCCAGGCCACAACCTTCTTTATATTTTCTGGACTCTGGTTTGAGCAATGCTTTTAATTTCCAAACCCTATTTCTGCTAAAAAATTCAATCAGTTCTTATGGCCAACGTTTCTCAGCTCAGGCTGGCCATTTTGGTAAACATGAGACCTTTATTCAAATGACAAGATAAGGGACTTCAATAGAATGGTCTCCAGACTGCTTTGGTCACTAAAATGCTCCTGGGGTCCTGTACATGGAAGTACATGTTGTTGGGGCAGACAAGTCAGGAGAGGGAAGATTTGTGGGATAACGGGATATTGTTCTGACCAGGGATATTAGGTTACAAGGCCACGCCTTTGAACACTGCCTTCTTCAGTGTGGCACTTCAGTTTACAACTGGGGATTTCTCTTAATTAGATTGTACTCTTAATTACTTATGGCCTATAATATCTGCAGAGGCTGCCCAAAGCCTAAGCCTTAATAAGGATAATTGGAAAAATCATATTTTTACCTCTTTTGTAAAGCACCTTGAGCCTTGCTGATGAGAAACACTCGGGCTGGATTAGATGCTTAATGAAAAATTATCATTAAAAAGTGAAATAAAAATGAAAAATGAACGAAAATGGAATTTGCCCTTTTATAATGCATTAGGGCTGAGCTGAGGATCGTTTCTCAGAGCCACACTGAAAATTTTAACCAGAAGACTGAGTGGGGATCTTCTCAATGCATCTCACAACAAGAGAGTGCAAGTGAGAATGCCAAGGACCAGAATCTGGGCCTGGGTGTCATGAGAAGTCCAAACAGCCCCCCAGGAGCCTAAAATATGAAAGTGCTGGGCTGTCCCACCACATGCTGGACATTGGTGGGACTCTGGCTGCTTACAGCACCAAGCAAAAGCCATGAGTGTCTAAAATCACACAAGTTCCTGTGTCCACCACAGCTCCTCCACAATAAAGATCTGGCCTTCCAGCACTCACCTTCCTCAAAGAGTACCCTGGAATCGAAGCAGATGGGATTTGATAAGCTCAGACCATGTGGTAAATGTCATGGTGAATGTTTGTGGCCCTACCTGACCCGGTCTGATGCTCCTGGACCCCGAGGGCAGAGCTGGAGGGAGCAGCAGGGATGGCCAACCCAGGGCCTCGAGTGGCTGGAGATCCCCCCTGTGACACAGAAAAGCCTTTAACTCTTTGAGGATTATCACCCTTGGACTGGCATTTTGTTCTCTCAGAGATCAAAGCTGGAGGATTTGGAGGCTTTCCTGCTTAATTTGGAGTTGGGGCAGGTGTGGATGAGCTCCTGTGGGTGTCTGGGGACAAGACTAGTGAGGGCAGGGGATGGCAGAGGAGGGCAGGGGAGTGGAGGGCAGGACAGAGGAGGGCAGAGGATGGCAGGGCAGAGCAGGGCAGAGAAGGGCAGAGGAGGGCAGAGAAGGGCAGAGGAGGGCATAGGATGGCAGAGAAGGGCAGAGGAGGGCAGAGGAGGGCAGGGCAGGGCAGAGGATGGCAGGGCAGGGCAGAGGAGGGCAGGGCAGGGCAGGGCAGATCCCGGCCTGTCTCTCACAGCTGGGCAGAGGCCCCGGCTGTGGGTAACAAAACATCCCCGGCACTGTCCGGACTGGAAGATGGACCCGGGAAGGGGCAAGACGGCTCCTCATTCCCTTTGCACCCATCCTGCTGTCCCCACAGCCCCACAGCCCCACAGACCCTATAGCCCCCACAGCCCCCACAGCCCCCATATCCCCCACAGCCCCACAGCCCCACAGCCCCACAGCCCTCATATCCCCCACAGCCCCCATATC
>JAWWTY010000138.1:17468548-17482868 GCA_035222235.1 Margarornis squamiger
GAAGGTGCAGCCTCAGCCTTGCCCAGTACAGAGGGGCAGTCACTTCTCTGGTCCTGCTGACCACACTGCTCCGGATGGAGCCCAGGGTGCCACTGGCCTTCTTGGAACACCTGCTTTTGTCCACAATGTTTCTAGCCAGCACCATTCCTTGCCCCAACTCCAAACAAAAGCCATAAAATATAAAAGCCAGACTGTCAAAGATCCATGTCTAGAAAAGTTGCCATGTCAAAATAATTCAGGAAGACCAGTGTCACTCCAGAGGATATAAAATTTAAGATGTCATATTTTATCTCTGCAATAGCCAGGTGTTAAAAAGAATTAACAGGCAAAGCTTAAAAAATAATAAATCTGTAAATTCTGTCACTCAAGTAATCAGCTGCTGGTCATCAAGTGTACAGCTCTTGCAATCTCATGTGGAGGTGTTTCATCCATTTTTATTTACAACCCATAAAGCTGAGTATCTCTCTGGCCATACAAGGTTTGCTGTGTTGAGCACACAGAAAGGCACATAAGGACATTTTAGAGATGTGAGTACAAAGCATCCAAAGGCAGGTGGAAAAATGATTTTAAGCACAGACATCTGCATTCACAGAGCATTATTACTCCTTGCTGTATTTGATTAAAGATAGCTTTGTTTTGTTACTTTTGATGAAGAGAGGAAAAACCCAGCAGAGGTCATGGCCACACTCCAGCTTCCACTGTGAACACCCAGGAAGAAGGGATGGAGGGCAAGTCTGTTATTGCTCCGTGGGAATCCAGCAGCACGGGGGCATGAGTGACACAAGAACGGGCTGTGCTGTCACAAGGCCTGGTCTGTGAGAGCCAGACAAGAATGTATTAAAAAGCATGGTGGAATGTTTGTTTTTGTAGCACTGGATTTCCAAAATCTATAGTCTTTTTGTGGCTGACAAGCTCCCTCCTTTCTTTGCCTCGTTCCTGCAGCTGTTGGGGGTCTGCACCCCTGCCAGGAAAACACGAGTACAGAGAGCAAGCCCCCCTAGCAAAAATGTGCATCCTTCATGCACATTCAGACAACGTTTGGGAGAGGTACAAAGGAGGGGAGGAGGGGGAAACCAGTACTGTGGCAATTTGCAGTATTTCTAGTTTCTTTGCAATAGTCGCTTTTAGATTCAAAATGTAAGTTGTGTATTTCATACTTGCTTCAGCATGACTGGATTTGAATTTGTATCTCACCATGACCAAGTAAAATGCAGCCAAGAGGCTGTGTCTGTTGTAACACATGCTCTCATTTTGTTTTGGTAATATTACACACATACATACCTAGAAATTAACTTCAAAGCGTAGCCTGTGTTGTGGCCTGCTCCTTATCTCAGATTCCCTCCAGCAGTTTTACTCTGCTACTTTCAGTGCTTTTAGGACCACAAACTTGAGCAAAGGCTCGTTGCAATTGTTTGCCTGTGACTTCATTTGTACCTGCCTCTGTTTTCAAAATTTCCCCTATACTGACATTAAATACATCAGTTGCCTATTATTAGGCAAGTTCTCCAGGTGAGAAACAAACTTGCATTTTTTCCCACTTGATTTGCACATTCAAAATGTCATCTTACTTTATTACCAGATAATATGGAAATTTTAACGTAACACCACATCTGTAACCAAAGTTCTCTTGGATGATGACTGGGTGCTTATAGATCCACTGGACAAACATGAAAAGGAGATTTAGAAATATAAGTAGTGCAAGCAGAAAAATTAGCTCTGAATCCTGATGCTAGGAAGATATTTTAATGGTAAAATCTGAAATAAGGACAACATACAAACTGGGAGCACTTTAAATATTTTTATTCAGCAGCTATTACAACCAACCTCCAAAAAACTGGAGTCCCCTCTTGTTTCTGAACCGTTTCAAGTGATGAAAATGCCTCTAAGATGGAAGCTGAACAGTGCACTCCTTTCTGAGATATATGTCTAACAGGGATTAATCTCTTTGAAAAGGCAAAATATAAATATATACACTCTAAATTCACAACAACAGTTTCAACTCACTAAGTTAATTCAAATGGGATAACAGTGGACAAACCCACATCATGTAAACTGCAGTCAGAAAATCTCTTCTCTCTCCTCCTCCACGCCTGTCCCGTTTACATTCTGGGATGTGCCTCTCACAGAGCTGGAATACAGAAGCTGAAGTGTTGGATCTCAGGGGCTGTGCACGGGGTGGGACGTGGGGCTCTGCTCTCTACACATTGCTCAAGGCATCCACGCCAGGAAGAACCTTCCCTGTGAGCAGTTAAAACACAACAAGAAAGTTAAGAACCCCTCTGGGCTCAAACAATTAAGCTTTTTTACGGTTTGCAACTGCGACATTTAAACATACCAAAGAAAGAGTAAATCAGAAATCACAGTCTGAAGGTGGAAGAGCTTGGCTGCACATACACTCCTATTGACCACTGTGGTTACATGGACACGGCTCCACACAACAAGTCCTCATGCAGCCCTCAGAGCACAGCTGCACTCTGGGTGTCAGCAGAGAGACTCCTGATGTACCCCAGCCATCAATTCTCAAGTAACAGTAAGGGTACACTTCTATCCAAGTCTCTCCTGGGGTCAGATCCAAACACCCATTTTTTCCACTAAATTTGATGGCAAACAGATTTTTGATTGGATTTAGGGAGTTGTTGCATACTTTCTTCAGTCCCTAGTGGCATGTAAATAGAATTTTGGAATGTGCAGTGGAAATTCTAAGAATTAAGAAAAAAAAGCCTCCTAAGAGTCTTATGTCTTTTACTGGGACTAAAACACTCAGGTCAGGATATTTACATGTTTCAAATCAGCTGACAGAAGCAAGGAATATGCTCATCTTTGAGCACAAGGGCTCAGATTATTCAAGTGCAATGTTTTCTAAAGCATTTTTAGCTTTTTGTCCCCTTTTTACAATGAAGAGACACCACTCTGGTTTTGCCTTTTTTTCAGAAAACTGACCTTCTAATGCTCAAGCTGTGCAACAGGACTGAATTTTAATATTGTTCACAACTCACTGGTTTGCTGGGTTTTATGGGGACTTTTTCCCCCCCTTTTTAATCTTCAGAAGCTTTTCTAATTAGCCAGACTTCCGTTACATTTAAAAGATCACACACAAACCCACATTTTGGGCCAAAACTTAGACAAGTTTGTCCTTTTCAATACAGAGTGTTTCCTTCGAGCCATCCGCATTCCTTCCCTTTCCCATCACTCCCTAGGCAACAGAAACAAAAGCTCTGTCTCCCATCTAACTGCTGGAAATAGCAGCTGCAAGGCAGTTTCTCCTCTCCACAGAAGTTGACAGCATTAGATAATTTACACACATTGGGAAACTGCTAATTACCAGAGGAAATGAAAACTCGTTTAGAGTACAATGTAACTCGTTAGAAGAATGGCGTCAATCCTCACCATCTTGAGTGCCAAGAAGCCTCGTGCAGGGTTGTCAGTGAGCACTAGAGGGCTCCCCGAAACCAGGAAATTCCAAAGTGCTGAAAAGACCTCTGAAGAATTCCACACTATTTTCATGAGATTTCCTTAACAGAAACCCGGAATTTGAACAGGCTGGGTAGCATGTCCCAGGGGATCACCTACAAAAGCCTGCTCTCGGTTTTGTTTTCTATTCCAGCATTTTTGTTTTCTGGGAGAGGCAGACTGGGCTGTTTGTAGGAATACTCCACTTTCCTTCCTCTGAGGGCTACAAAAGAGCAGCAAGAGGAGCTCATTGCTCCAAAGCTATGCCCAAACTCCATGTAGTGGGACAGAGAAGATATTCACTCTGTTGTGCTTTCTTCACTACCAACACATAGTACAGCACCTAAAAATTTGGATTTACTCCATTTAAGTGAAGATAAAAGAACAGTTACCCTCTAGCAGCTCCAGGCTGGCACCACCTCCTGTGCTGACATGGCTGACTTTATCCTCAGTGTTCCACTTGGCACAGCAAGTAGCTGTATCTCCACCACCTGCAGCACAAATAGAATCAATGAGACACCAAAAACTCAGGTGTTATTCACCTGAAGGCCTTGCTACAGCCAGTCCTGCTCCCAAATACTCAGCATTAGTATTGCAGCAACTTTTAAAGCCCCATCTCAAAGCTGGAGGACAGCTGAAAACATGAGGAAAGGAAAAAATTTGCAAGTATTTTTAATATGAGGCTGGCAAGCAGAAGCTTCCTTGATGCATTTAGAAAGACAAGAACAGACACAACTACTTACCAATAATGGTGATGCAGCCTTTTCCAGTTACTTCTACAACTTTGTCCATCAGGGCTTTGGTTCCTTTGGAAAACTTGTCCCACTCAAACACCCCAACTGGACCATTCCATACAATTTGCTTGGCCCTTCCCACAACTTCAACAAACTTCTTCACGCTTTCAGGGCCACAGTCCAGGCCCTAAGGCAAGGGAGAGAAGCCACAGATACAGTCACTGCTGACCCTCACCTCTCACCTCCGGTGTCCAGCTGGGATCCCCAGAAGCTTCCCCCTCACCCTGGATCTGAAACAGGAGTTTCTCTGTAAGCACTGACAGATGTGCCAGCAGCTACTGCAAGAGGTCAGGGCTGTCGTGTGGTATTTATCTTCCCAACACCAATAAGTCAATTTTAAACCAACATCAGATGCTTGAAGTAAGAAACCTTTGCCAACTCTACTCAAATTCCAAATAAAGGGCTTTCTACTGCAATCAGATCTGAAAGTTGCAGAGGAATTTTGCTGTTCTAATCCAAATCTCACAAAAGCTACTTTAGACTTAGAAATTCAGGACAAACAACAGGGCTTCAATTTCATTAAACCAACCAACACTACGCAGCTTGAGCGCCCTCAGAAACACTTGCCATGGATCACAATTGCTCTTTCTACTCCTTTAAGAGGTGTCCTGTCCAGCCCACTGCACCCTGTACCTACCATCCAGCCAGCAGGGATGCCTGAAGCCACTGTGGCTTCCCCAGTCTGTGCGTGCTCATCAAATTTGTCAGCAGTGATGAAGTCAACAGGCAGAGTAATCTTCACACCGTTCTTCTCTGCTTTAGCCATCAGGTCCTTGACAATTTTTGATCCCTCTTCATCAAACAGAGAGTTGCCAATCTAGAGAAGTTATTTGGAAAAAGTAAGAGAATGACATTTGTTTAGTTCCTGGTCATCACAGAAGAGAAGAGCAGCAGCCAAGCCCAACTGCTCAGACAGCAGTTCTGGAAAGCCAATTTTCTTAAAGCACCTAGTGAGACACAGACAGTAATCTGTGTTTCGCCAAGGGACTTTCAAGTAACTTCTCAGTGCTCCCTACTCTTCCAGAGAGCCAAGATAGTCAGTGCTCCACACCAGAACACAGGAGCATTCAGACCATGTTCTTTACCAGGAGCAGACACAGAATTGGTGTCTTCTTACCTCCATGTTGTTGAGCACTTTGAGGAAGGTGAATGCCATTCCACCACCTATGATCATCTCATTGACCTTATCCAGCATGTTATTGATCAGCTGGATCTTATCTTGAACTTTGGCTCTGGCAAGAGAGAAAAGGAAAAAGAATGAATGATGAAGCCACGGCCCAAAACTCCTCAGACAAAACTTAGTATTTTGTGATCTTTAGCTAAGACAGCATGAAGTCTCGTAAGGACTTCTTAGATCAAAGCTGAATCAATCAACTTGCTATTTGGTAATGCCAATGTCATGATTGTGGCATTTCAAGGTTGTTCTGAAAGAATGAACCAGCAAAGGAGAGTTGTTGGGAAAGGGCAGAAAGGGAATCTGGCAAGTTAGCAGGCCAGCATTAGCAGAGCATTATTCAATCCTCCATTTTTTTTCTATTTAAATATAAACCTCATTTGGCACTTTAAAGAAACCTGATTTCCCCTGACTGCCCAGCGAAGTTAATTCACCTCATGAAACACACCCCACAGAGCTGCCCCCTAGACTGGGTGCACATGTGACAAAAACTGGCCACAATGGGAAAATATTTCTGCACACAAGCAGTGACTTGGTTTGCACCTTCAAGTCCCTTTGCAAACCAGCTGCCAGGGCAGAGCAGGGCCCACCCACCTACAGGAGGGCACTGTTGCATAATGATAGGTCGTGTCAGTTTACAGAGTGCTGAGCCTGCAGCTTGTACCCTGAACCGGGAAGGAAAGGTCACTGACAATGTCTCAGGCCATCACGTGGATCCAATTGCTCTCCCAGTTCATCTGCACGAGCTGCCACAGACTGTCTCAGTCTGGGGAATGCAAGAGGTCAGGAGATGATGAACAGACCCTGATCTATCATCACAGGAGCAGACACGGTCAGGTAGCTCCTCTCTAAAACACATCAGAGAGATCTCAGGTCTCAGCTACAAATCTGAACTGTAGGTACACTCGAAAGGAAAGCACTTGTTTGAATGGAGCCAAAACAACTTTTCATTTCTTACAGAGGATTTAGACAAACAGAGTCACTACGTTCTTGAATCTTACCCTCCAAGGATTGCCAAGAAGGGTCTCTCTGGACTCTCCAGAGCCTTGGCAAAATAATCCAGTTCTTTCTTCATCAGGAAGCCAGCAGCCTTCTGAGGCAGATTGACACCTACCATGGAGCTGCAAAATAAAAGTGAAGAGTGAGAAAAGGGAAAATTTTCTATCAGTACAGGTGTAAACAACCCAGTGTCTCACAGTATTACAAAGCCAATCCTTCAGTTGGCTGCAGCAATGGCAACAGATGCATAAAAACACACACAGGGGCTTTGGTTTTGATTGGTTTTGCACAGAAATATTGATATGGAAGACACTCATAGTGTTAACTATTGATCCAAACAACTAAGCATAGCAAGAGCAGAGATTTTTTCTTCCAAGACAACCTCTACAGTTTGCAAGGACACATATCTAAACACATTCCATGAGAATAATAATTTAGGAGTGATTAATCTTTTGGAAAAGATGTCTGTTGCAAATAAAGGACAATTTACACAAGACCTAAGCAAGTAATTTTTATATTTTCAAAGTCTAAAATGTCGCTACAAGTCTTAAGCTCTTGTTTCAGCTGTCTCCTGTTTCCAGAGGCAAACTTGGAAGAGCACCTACTGATGACAACTACTTCCAGTAAATCCATTAGTCAGGAACAAACACAGCACAGTAACAGCAGGATAGGCCCAAAAGGAAGTTAAAACTCCTTGTAGGCAAAGCTGTCTGTGTTTCCACGGCAGACACAGTTCTGCAGTTCTGCCTGTGAAGGGGAAATGGATACACACCTGTGAGCTCGGTGGGCAGTTCCAAAAGCATCATTGACATAGACATCTCCCAGTTTGGAGAGAGAGGCTCTGAAAGCCTCCACTTTTGCAGCATCAGCCTTGATCTAAAAAGAGAAAAGAGGACAAGTTTGTACACTTAGAGTTGATTCTGAAACCAATGCCAAAGTCAGCAATTTGACTCACAAACTCAAAGCAAAGAACGGCTAATGGAAGGAACTCATCAGTTCATCCTGTGGGTCACTGTATTTCATACCCTCTTTCCCAGTCCAGCAGGAGTAACAAAAAGGTTTAAATGGTTTGAATTAAACTCCCTAAGACTACTATTACAGGCCTGAAGACTGTTCCCACTTCAAGTTTCCATTCCAGCAACAGGAATGAACTGCAGCACTACCAACTTTTCAGTGCCTTTCTCCAAGAGATTTCCAGTTTTGTGTGGTGAACACAGGAAGGGTGTGGAGAGATAAGGCAATGCTGAGATCAGACTCAACAAAGTCATGCTCCATTAGTGAACAAAGCATGGTCTCCAAGTGCTACAGGTGAAAGGATGAGCTCCTGAAGGACTGATTTAGCAACTGCACTGAGGATTAACTGATAAATAGCTTGTACACTACAACATGCCACTGTGAAAGCAGCCAACCCTGGAAAGCTAAAGATAAGCACAGTGTGTAGTAGGCAACAACATATATACTTCTGTTAAAAGACTTTTTCTCCATCCCCCAAGCATCCTACCAAATCCTTCTGGAATGGCTTATGCAGTTCAGTTTTCCTTCCCACCACGAAGAGACAGCAGACTTCACCTGGGCAGCAAGTGACTGCTCAGATGTAGTTTCAGCCACTTGCTCTTGGGAACAGCCCAGGTTGGTAGTCAGGCCATCACCTCTCCAAGTGCTTTTCTGCTCTAATCAGCTCTCCATCCCATGTGAGGCCCCTGCCAGAACCCAGGTGACACCATGGGAACGATGGCAGGAAGGCACTGTAAGACATGGCAGGTGGGTTCAGCCAGCTTTGGGTGCCCTTTGTAGCCGAGCCTGAGCAGAAGACAAGCCAAAGGGACTACATAGATTCTACAATTCTAACAACTGAGCTCCTTCTCTCAGTAAACTGCCTGGCTTTACACAGACACCAAGTGCTCCAGTTAAAACCAGTACCACCTGTGAGCAGAACACAAGAGGTTCTGATGAAGGAACCACTACCACTACCACTTCCACTCCATTTGCTTTGGAAAGCCACAGTTTAAGCACCAGTTAGTAATCTGCAGTCTTGTATTGCATCTCTGTTTCCATGTCTGCTTCTGCATGCATACACCCAGCTAAATAATCTGGGAATTACAGAAATGCACAAAACCAAGGGACTGCTTCCCCCAAAAAATCAAATTCTGGCCCCATTCTTCTCCCTGCCACATACTGGCTTGCAGTGGCACGCAGTTCTATCAGTGAATAATTCCAGATTGGCTCAAGTTCTCCATGCCATCTGCACAGACTCACTCTCTGAGCTGCTTTCCTAAGGTGCAGGAGTTCTGTGTCAGCCCATAAAGGGCACTACTCCATGTCACATTCCAATCCACACACTGGATCTGAATGGAGCCAAGGCCTGTGTAAAGCCAACGGGGTCATCGTCACTAAGAAAAGCAGCTGTCTGAAGCAAGAACCCTTCCTGACCTTCAACAAAATGTCAGAGGTGCAAGGCAGCCTGGTTCTAGATGACTGCTCCTAAGAGCAGAGAGGCTTAGAGAAGGGTTTGATAATGTCTGTGCTGCAGAATGTTTAAATATTACATTAAAGTATTAGCCACATAACCAAGAAAGAAGCATCATTCTTAGAGGCCAAGTGGCAACAAACTACCTCCACCAGAACTTGGTTTTCATTTTAGACATCCAAAAAGAAAGCCTAACAAGCTGCAACCACTTTCCTGCACAGCCCAATTTTGTTCCTTTTTCCTTCCAGACTACACTGCCATCGACAGTCACCTACAGCCTTTCACTTGAGCTCTTTCACCTTGGAAATTCAATGCATTCCACTAAAACTTTTGCACAGCAGTGGGACACGCTGAACTGAAGATCTCTGACATTCTTCTGAGAGGAAATTCATAAGCAGTGTTTTAGACATGCTGCTGGCTCCTTGTCAATCTGCAGCAAAGGAGGCAGTTAGACCAGAGCAGGCATACAGGAAAGCCAGACTTGAAGTTTCACCTTGTTCCCTGAAGCATCCTTCCCTTTGCCTTCTTCTTCTACGTGAAATCGGAGGTTCTCTAGCAGGATGACGGAGCCAGCAGCAGGATTAGCACAGGCCTTCTCCACCTCAGGGCCAACGCAATCCTTCAGGAATAAAACCTCCCTGCAAACACAAGATAGACACTGTCACTTCACCAGTGACTCTCCCTGTTGGAAAGGAAGGCATCCAGGCCCACTGACAGGGAGAGCCTGATGCACACCAGTCACACTTTACCTGCCCAAAAGTGCCTTAAGCTCCACAGCTACTGGGGCCAAGGAGAACTTGTCAGGCATGGGAACACCATCTGGGCGGCCCAAGTGACTCATCAGAACCACTGACTTGGCTCCATGGTCCAAGCAGTGCTTGATGGTAGGAACAGCTGCCTTGATTCTGTAATGGCACAGAAGAACAAATTAAAAAGGATTCATTAGTTTACCAGCCAAGCAGACACAGGAGCCCTGGGAGCTGCCCCTCAAAAATGATTAAAAAAAAAGAGCACAAGAGCTGGGCAGAACAATTCCTTAAGAAAGCATCAATAAAATTCTCCTTCCCAGCCTGTTTTCATATGTTTCACTGTTATCTTCCAAGTGATGTAGGACATAGAAGTAAAATGTATTTTGTCATCTAAATTCTGCTGATTGCTCAGCTATCATAAGAAATGCTAGGACAGACCCAAACATTACCAGGTTTCCTGGGTTAGTCTGTGATCCTGCACCAATAGAGCAATGATGAGAACGCTGGGCAGTGAGCACATTGTGGTGACCAAAACTGGCACCTGCCTGCAAGGGGCAGAGAAGAAGGGCAAGACATCTGCTATCACTGTTTCTAAACCCCAAGTCTTTGTGTGCTGCACTGCAACAATTATCCTAATGAAAGCCAACAAGTTAGTGTAGTTTGCTAGTAGTTGCAGGTGGTTTAATTAACAATTGTTGGACTCGCTCTGAGACACCTTTAATATTCTAGTATGGGCAATGGCAGCTTAATCACAGTGATGTTCCAGGTACTGGGCTGAAGTCAGAGAGGAAGCAGACTTTGGGGTCTCCATTTGGGATGGAAATTATGGCTCACCTCTGATTGTTGGTTATTTTGTTATCCTTCATTGGAACATTGAAGTCAACCCTAAAAAAAAACAGAAATAAAATAAATGTTCAACAACTTTATTTAACAATGAGTGAGGGAACCTGCCAGTAAAGGTGCTGGCTAGAAAAGCAATGTTCACATTAGAGTAGGATGTTTAGCTCTGCCTCATACTCAAGTTTCCTTTTGAAATCAGTGTGTTTGTTATCAGCCATTTCTGCTTGTGGTAACAGAACACAGAGAACAAACACTGCTGGAATGCCTCAGTAAATCTGGGCCACCAACACCTCCTAATGCTCAGGACCTTAGTAGCAGTGATGCTGAGCAGGAAATTAAACTGAGATTGAACCTTTTAATTTTTAAACAGCATCATCTCAGATCCGTGAGGAGGAGCTTCCAAGGGAAAGGGAAGTGAATAATGACAAGTGACCTTGTGTTCTCTAATGAGGCCTCTAAAATTCTTGGTTGGACTACCATGGCAAGCAGGCTGTTGAAGGAAGCTTTAATTTCTGTTCTCTGGAGCTCTAATCTCCCTGCAGCCGAGTGCTGTGGCTTAGCACATTCTCCCTGGAAGACCCGACTTAGATGTAGGGGTAACTTCCTTAGTCGTGCCAGCTGAAGGGACGGAAGGGAGGAGTTTCATCAGCCATTTCTCACTGGCATCCCTTGTGCCCATGTGCAGGAAGCCGCGTTGCGTAACCTCAGAGGCAGAAATTGCTCTCTGAGCTCCAGAAGGAACATCCATGCCTGTGACAGCGTTTGGGAGGGAGGAGAGCCACTGTGCTGCTACAGTTCATCTTTGCCCTTCTATACATTGAAGTACAACAGAATGGAACAAGCTGCATGAATGAATTCTCCTGCAGCTTACTCAGCACGTGAAACAAATGGGAAGATGGACAAAAGCTGCCAGCAAAACAGGAGTAGCTGAGCAGAAAGAAATTGAACTGGCAGCCCCAGAGCACAGTGGGCTGATTCTAGAAAGCGGAAAGAAAGGCACCATTATCGTGCCATTATCCTAAAAGGAGAGAATAAAAGAAGAGTTTCCTTTACACAGCCATCAGAACTACAAAAGAAAGATCCAGCTCAGCCTTCTTCGCAGACAAATGAAATCTGAGCTCCTCTGAACCCTTTCTCCTCCCCATTCTCAACTTCTCTTGAAGCTTCGGCATTAGGGCCGGAAGCTAAAGCAGGGTATGAGTGTGCCAAAATTACGATGAACAGAAAAAGAAGAGGTATCGATTTTAGTACTACTGAGAGCACACGGAGACTCGTTTCAGTGAGGTGAGATGCAGGCAGGAAACAAAAAGCCTGGCAGATCACCTGCTGTGTTTGAGTAGCCCCTCACAGAATTACAAAGGTAGATTTGTGCATTAATTATCGGTGATTTCAAGCAGGCAAACCTAACCCATCCTCTGCCAAGTCGAGGCTGCTCTCGGTAATATGACTCAGAAAAGGAAAAAACCAGTCAGATGAGAAAAAAAAAAAATCAGGTGTTATAGAGACAGAAAGATCTCTTCTTGCATCAGATTTGGGAAACACATTCAAACCCTGAGCAAGCTTCTTCAGGACTCGCTCCAGGGGCTGGTTTCTGGTAATCAAATTTCTAGGAAACTACTTCAAAGTAAAGTTATAAATAACAAGATAAAAAGAGCAAGTTGTCTGACAGACTACAGGTAAAAGAAATTAAACTTTTGCCATCCCTGCCCACTCACAGAGTAGTTAACAGACACGCAGTAGCCACATCATAGTGACCTTGTACACACTATCGCCCAACAAGAGTATTCCGAGCAGGACGTATCACGATGTACCTTGGTGCCTTTATCTACCAGGATTTGGCAGCAATTCCAACATTAGGCTTTCAGGCCTTGATGCTTCATAAATAAGCTATGAATTCCTATTTTAGGGTTTTAGACCAGGATGGGCTGAACACCTGCGATGATGCCCCATTCCTGGAAGTGTCCAAGGCCAGGCTGGACGGGGCTTGGAGCAACCTGGGATAGCGGAAGGTGATAACATGGCAAGGGGATAGCACGAGGTGAGTTTTAAGGTCCCTTCCAATCCAAAGAAGGTGGAAAGGGATGAGCTTTAAGGTCCCTTCCAACCCAGGCCATTCGGTGATTCGACTCCTGCTGCAAAAAGCTGAATTATTAGTGGTATTTGGTTAGCTGGACAGAGCCAGAGCTTCACTTTTTTACTGCAATGCTTTATGAATTTGCAGTTAGGAAAAAAAAAGCTGCTAAATAAGCTCTTTGGGGGTAGTTCTTCCGACTAAAGGCACGGCAGCCTGGCTGGATTGCCCCTCAGGCAGCCTGTGGCCGACACACGTGCAAAGCAGGACGATCCACGGCGGCAGAGCCGGGCCGGGATTTACACCCTGCCCCGCAGGGAAGCTGGTGGGTGGAGGAGCCTCTCCAACAGGCGCCGAGGGGAACACACCGACGAGCCCCAAACCCCACAGACTTCATGGTGCCGGGCTCTGGGGACACCCGCCCGGCCCCCGCGCGGAGGAGGGCGGAGGGCGGCCCTCAGGAGCCGCGCGCTCCCCCCGCAACGCCTCACCTCATGACGACCCGCTTGCCCTTCACGTCCACCTTGTCCAGGGTGAGCTTGTTGGAGAGAGACATGTTTGCTACTGGCCCGCTTGGCTTGGTTTATCTTAACTTCTCTCCTCTCCGTTCCGCTCCGTTCCGCCGCCGCCGCGTTCTGCCGCAGCACCACCCGCGCCGCCGCCACCCCGCCCGCCTCGCCCCGCCCCACTCCTCACCCATTGGTCCGCGCCGTCCTCTGCGCGTTTCGATTGGCCGAGCCGCCTGCCCGTCATCGGGCACGTGACCCCCGCGGGGCGGGGCCGCGGGGCCGGCGCCGGTCACGTCCCGCACGGAGCCGCTCCCTGAGGGGCGCGAGGGGAACCGGCGGCACCGACAGCGTTGCGGAGAATAAACCTCGTCTGAGGGACGAGATTTGACTCCTCTCCGAGCATAAGCTCCTGTCTGAGCGTGAATTACCCATCAGTGTGGCGTGAAAGTGCGTGGGTTGGCGGGAGTCCTTCGGGGGAAGGGCAGGCACCTCCGCAGCTGAGCCGCAGGCTTGGGGCAGGCCGGGCATCGCCACTGAAGGACGGACTACACCCGGGACGTTTCTAAGTGGCTTGCGTAAATGCTTCTCGGGACAACGGGGGAAAAAAAACAACTGCTTGAAGGGATACGCTTTCCAGCAGTATGGTTTCATAGAATCCCAGAACGGTTTGGGCTGGAAAGGCCCCTAAAGCTCATCCCATTCCACCCGCTCCCACAGACAGGGACACCTCCCACTATCCCAGGATGCTCCAAGCCCTGTCCAGCCTGGCCTTGGACACTCCCAGGGATGGGGCAGCCACGGCTTCTCTGCCCAACCTGTGCCAGGGCCTGCCCACCCTCAAAGGGAAGGATTCCTTCCCAATATCCCATCTAAACCTACTCTCTGTGAGTTTGGAGTCATTCCCCCTTGTCCTCTCACTCCATACCCTGGTATAGGTTGGTGGGTGCTGTCAAAACATCACCTGCCTCAACATATGTGCAGCCTCTAACGCAGTGCACAGGGCTGTGCACCGTGTGACAATAGCACAGGGCAGTGCATTGTACTAGGGGGTGAACAAGGAGCTCATCGCCTTTTGTGTTTTATCCATAGGATAGGCCTTTCTGTTTGCTGACAGGGTCATTTTTCTGCCACGCTCACAGAATGTACAGACGTTGCTGAGAACATGGTGGTGGTGAGGTGGGTGCCTGGCAAAATCAGTGCCCTGCTGATAGCGAGGCCAAATGCAGAGGGAAAGCCCACAAAAGGCAAGTGAAGTGCAGGCAGGATG
>JAWWTY010000138.1:17483325-17516153 GCA_035222235.1 Margarornis squamiger
GCCCAAGGCAGGACTGGCTGTGGCACTCAGAGCTCTGGGCTGGGGGACAAGGTGGGCATCGGGCACAGGGTGGGCTCGATGGTCTCAGAGGTCTTTTCCACCTTAAATGATTGTGTGGTTCAAACGAGCTGCACTGACAAGGAGTTAAATATGCAGATACACAGAAAGCCAGGCTAATGCATTGCTCACCCGTGGGTGCAGCCAGCCTGCCTGCGTGTCTCGGGGGCAGAAGGGTGGGAGTCTCCTGCTGCCAGGCTTGTGTGGAGGGTTGGAACAGCCTGTCTGGGCTTCCAAGGCATGGCAGAGATGTCGGGTTACCCAGCTCATGTGCCAATCCCAACAGCAATAAACACTGAAATACACAACTGAGAACAAACTGACAGGTGATGTGGATGGAGGAGACAAGAAAACATCACCTCAGTTTGTCAGTGTGTCACCCTGGTTTATCATCTATTGCTAAAAATCCTACAATTGGGGTTCCAATTAAATTATGTCCAGTAATGGTCTCAGTATTGACTGCAGAGTAAATCTGGGGTGTACCCAGTGGTCCCTCCTGTGATGCAGCAAACCAGCCCTGACTTTGCAATCGACCTTCCAAGGACCAGGTGGGTCCCTGAAACCCGGTCACCTGGAAGGTGCTCGCAGTGTCTCTTACAGGCAGGGACATCTGGAAGTGGGGATGCCGTCACAGCCTTCACCAAGGCCAAGAGTGAGATCCTAAACTGGTCCTGCATCCGGCCTTCCCAGCACCTGAGAGCCCTCCACCTTTGGATCCGCTTTCAGGGTTTGTCCAGCAGGAAGTGGGATCACCTGCACACAAACAGGGCGCCCAGAGCCTCCTGTCTCCACTCAGCCAGAAGCACAAGTGACAGCAGGTGAACAAGCACTCGCCTTAAGGGACTCCAGGTGAGGAGATAAGGAAGGGGTTCTCCAGATCCATGGGAGCTGTAACTGTTTAACTGATCTGAAATGAATTCATTTCCTTCTCCCTCTTCTACTTTGTGTTGGGCTGTTTTCTCCAAAGGCAAAGGTTACATTCCTTGATGCTGACTCAGAAAGGAAAGCTCTTCCCAGCTGCAGTCCACAACCCAGTCCTTGCAGCACCTGGGGCTTTCCCTGGTGAATGGATTCATTTGTTAGTACAAGGCTTAATTTTAAAAAGCTTGCATGTCACCTCCCTAGGGGTAAAAAAGCATGGAGCAGAAATGTCACGATGTGTGGCATGGACACGATACCCCGAGCACCCTCAGCAATGCACAACAGCCATGTGCCACAGCTGACTGGGGAGAGGGACAGGGGACACTTGTGAATCCCCAGGTGGATGTGGGCATTCAGGAATAAAGGTCTAAGGAAGCCATAAATAAAAGTAAATAAATAAAAGTACCAAGAATACTCGATAGGACTAGCTCCACTACAGCTGTATCCACCCAGTAGGTTTAGGAGAGTATTGGATAAGAAGTCTGTAGTAATCTTGGTGCACTTATAAAGATCATTGTTGCAGCAGAACCATCATTCACAGGATGTACTCTGGTTTTTTCCTTGCTTGGTTTTTCTCCATTTGTTATTTTGTGAAGAGCAGGGAGGATGTCACATGAGAATTTGCAGTGGCAGAACATAATCTGGGATGGGATATGGCCAAAGCACCTGAATTTGTGTGCTATAAAGAAGTTACAGAGAAAGGGGGAAGTAATACAGACACATATTCGAGACTCAAAACTTGTTTCCACGCTTGAGTCACCTCTCTGTCCTTCCCCCCTGTTGCAAAATATTTAGAATATACTGCAAATATTTAAAGAAAAAGGCCCATGCAAACAGTTCAAACTCTGTACTTTTAAATTAACCAGTGCAGCAAAGCCAGGAGGGCAAAGGGCTGGTAATGAAGAACCCAAGGGCTTGAAGTTAGACCCGTGACCATCTTGGGAAGTCCTTCCTAGGAATACGAAGCAGCAGCTGTACTTTAGTCTGGCATAGGCCTCACCTGCATGGTCCTGCCAGCTCTGTTTAGCCAAAAGGAATGGAATTGTGACAAGTTTAGACAGACCAGCCTTTGGTGCACTGGTGTGTGTGTTTATGTGAGACAAACTGGAGGGCTGTGGTTTGGACCAGCATCTGCATCTGGGCCACAGAAACTTCCTTCTTTTATAACCACCCACTGCAGTCTAAGCTTCCACTTGAAAACAGGCTGCAGCACAAGGTCTGAGCTGTCTTTTTTTTGTTGTTGTTGTTGCAGGAGTGTGATTTTCAAGCACAGGGATCTTGTAGGAAAGGTAAGAACATTCTTGAGAGAGAGCTGGAAGTAGTTCAGGAAGGAGGCTGAGAAATAGCTTTTTTCCCCCTAAGTGATTCCTCTCATCCCTCTGTGCTCAGATTCTTGGAACCAAATAGTACTGAAGGAGTCTGGAGCAAGACCAGTTGTTTTAAAAGGCTTTTACACATCACATATTTCACTAGGGGGATTTAATACCACAGTTTAAAAAGAAAAAAAAAAGACTTTAAAAAATATATAAGACCCCTTGAATTGATTTGTAATAGAGATTTTCTTGGATAATCAAAGCTGAGGCTGTTTGGGGCATGTATATTGATATTCAGTGTAACTATCATACTCCCCTCATCAGTCTTAACTGCATATTTATTTATTCTAATGCACCAGCTCCTGTCCTTTGCTTTAGCCCTTCAATTGTGCTTACTTAGAAATGGGTACCAAATTAATCTAACACTAATCACCAACTGATGAAAGGCCAAATCCCCAGTTAGACCCTCCAGTAGATTTGCCATTGAGCTGTGCTTCCAGTGAACAAGGGGCAGAGTGGTTTGGGGCACCTGCCCCCTGCCTGCTTCCCACTGGATGGAGCTCCAGCACTGTCACAGCACTCCTGGGACTTTGGAATTTCTGAAGAGATGGCATTTCTGGTGTTTTTAAGAATTTCCCTCCAAGAGAAGGTGAGCAAGGACTCCCTGGGAAACCTTAATGCTCCACCAATATTTCATGGTGTTTTCACAAAGACTCAAAGTGCCAGAGAAGGTTTTTTTCTGCCTCCCAAATTCCTCTCCAACACTCTTCCAGATGGTCTTTCTCTGTGCTTTCCCCATTTCAAGTTACTTGATCCACTTTATTGTGATTAAGTAGTTCTTTAATTGTGCTTACTTTAAACTTTGGGAGTTACATGTCTGCTTTGGTAATCTGTCATTCACTGGGTTCCCAAACCACCAAGCACTGAATAAATAAGCAGATTGTGTCTTTTTCTCCTCAGTTTCTCTCCTACCTCCTCAGTGTGGCAATTTCTCACAGCACAAGCCAGTTTGGGTGTTCCAGGGCAGGCTGTGAGGTGACACCCCACTGGAAAGCCATCCCAGCACCCAGTGAAAGAGGAGACAGGAGGAAGCACTAACCAGTTTCTGCCTGGCTTCTTTCTCCTGACACTATCCATGGGAAGAGGCTCGTCGGGTGCCCCTGTGGGCCAGACCTTTCAGAGAGAGGAGCTGTCCTTACTTCAGGCTATTCTGCATCCACTGTCATTCCCTACTGTGTTCACCACCGTGGGGGACCATTCCTGCTTTGAACTCCAGCGTTTTATGGGAAAGGACATTTGGTTACGTGTCCTGGAAATCATCACCCAGCTGTGGCTCTGTGGAATCAGCAAAGACTGGGAGGATTTGTGACAGTGTGTGACAAGGTTAGCTTTCACCTTTTAGTCCCAAATAAGCACTGGAGTTACCTGCCTCCGTGTGTGATTGTAAGCACTGTGAGCATTGCCAGCTGGGAGCATCGGCATTGAAGGACAAACTAGGCAAAAATATTAAGATTTGTACCCCCAAACTGACTGCTGCTCTGCAGATCAAAGTCTATGTGAATGCAAATCCCATATGTTGTCACCAGCTCTAGCTTTGTCTGGGTTTTGTAGTCCTTCACTGCTCCTCCTTTTAATGATCTTTGGATATGGAGTTGGAGCAGCCAGTCTGGGATTGTGGGAAAAACTGCCTGCAGAATGGGCACAGTTCTAAGGGAATAAAGGTGTGTATGTCCTGGCTGCTCCCCTCACCCACCCAGTGCCAGCATAGTCCCATTGCCACCATCTGCAGGCACAAAGGGCTTCAGGGCTGCCCAAGGACTAAACTGAAGGAGGAGTTAAACCCAAAATGCTGAAGGATGCTACTCTGTCTCTCTTTCTCCTGCGTCTGAGTGTGTGTGTGTGTGTGTACAGCTCTCCAACTCTCCTTAAAAATTTATTTTAGGGATGTGTTTAATGGAATACAAACAGTCCAATCTTCCCTTATCAGCAGTTTTCCTTCACCACTGAGCAGACATGATACAAAGTCACAGCTACTGCTTAAATTATCAGTCGAGTGGAAGGAAAAAAAAAAACCCTAACATTGCCAGTGGCACAGCTCTGGTATCAAGGCAGATGCTGAATTTGGAATCCAAGCCTGACCTTAAGGGCTCGTCAAACTGTTCTGCAGAGATGTGCTCTAAAAATGTTACATAAAAAAGGAAAAGGAAAATGAAAGAGCACCTTAAAAGATGATGCCTGAAATGAAAGCATCTAGGGAGTGGTTAAAAATTCCGTGCAGGAGCTGGTCAAATGGGTCCTGTCAAGCCTGAAAATGTGGTGTTTGAGGCAGAAGCTGCAGAGGCTCCAATAGTAACCCAGGGAGATGCTGGCTATGACAGGCTGCAGGAACACAGTATTCCTCAGTGCTTCTGTAGGGCCCAAGAAAGTAAGTTTTAAATGAAGATCAATCCTACCATTATATATGGTAGCATTTTCCCTCCCAGAAGTCCTAGAAGCTGGTATTTGTTCCACAGATTGTGTACAGCGTAGAACGAACCTACATTTGATCCAAGTAATTTAACCTTTCTCTTCTTGTCCCAAAAAAACGTGGCATGGAATGCCAGAGCTCTGCTCAGCACTCACAAGTGCCCACTGTCACCAGGGCAGGTGAGAGGCTGCTGTACCAAACACCTGCTTGAGCAGCAGTACAACTGAAATCAGTGGCTTGGAACAGAATTTACTCCAGGACAACTCAAAGCTTTCACTTTGGAAGTATCATTGACTTGTCAGGTTTCAGGAAAGGAGAGGCATTATCGAATTCCAAGAGTCCTAATAAGTTCTAATTCTGCATTAATCTTGAATCACAGGTGATATAAAGAGATTGGGCAGGTGAATAAAGAGATTTATGTATCACACCTTGTTCCTAAGAACGTTTGACACAGTGTCTGGGGTCTTCTTGCTACTTCATGAACATGTGAGTTTTTGGGGATTCTTTCAGTTGTTGGTTTAAACAACAAAATGCAGGTTGTATAAATAAGACGTTTCAATGAATCCAGATCAGGGTCCTGCAGATTTATCTTCCCTGGAACTACGGAACCTTCAGCTGAGATGATGTCAAGATGCAGATGTGTTAATTTGGTGAGTTTTCTGTTCAGAGAGGTTGTGCAGCTTCACATCAGGGTAGCACAGTAGAGGGCAGGTTATCCATCCTGCACAGTGACAGTGGCCCAAGGCTGCACACAGAGATGCTTTTGATCCACTTCCCTAAACAATCTGCTGAAAACCGTGGCTGGATAGATATGTTTAAAAAAAAAATAAAATTCTAGCTAATTTTTGTTGGTTTCGTTTTTGTGGGTTTGTTTTGTTTTTTTTAATTCAGTCAGAGCTAAAATAGAACCGTTCAGTTTACAAGAAGGTTCACACACCCTCTTAGCCCAAAATAACTCAAGGCCTAAATGAAACAATCCCAAATGTTTTGGTTACTATTTCTGTGCAACAAATATGTATCTTCCAAAACACAAGTGCTAAAACTGTGGGTTTCCACACCTCTTGGCGTGCCAAAGAAACAGTCCAAGGGGAAGAAATGACAGGGTTGTGTCTTAATGGAAAGCAAAATTCTTCATCAGGGATGCTCCCAGTGCAGCAGGATCTGTGAACAGGCACAAGGCATGGGGGAATGGACAGAGCAAAAGGGGGTTTTATTATTACTGGAGGGGTTTTGTGGGCTTTGGGTTTTTGTGGTTTTTTGGGACTTTTTTGTTTTGGGTTTGTTTTGGTTTTTGTTTGTTTGGTGTTTTGTTTTTTAATAAAAATGAGAAAACAGCTCAGAGGAGCACCAGAGCATTCAAACTCATTGTTTAGTTAAAGTGCTTGAAAGCTGCTTGTAGAAAACTCAAAAATATAAGACCTGTTCAGGCCTCTCACCTTTTTTTTACCCAGGAAAACAGAAGGTATAACCCCCCTGGAGCTGTGCTGGCCCTCACAGAGCACAGCTGAGAGGGGGTGAAGTTCTCAGCATTCCTTCAGGGGCTGTTCAGGATCCTGTCTGGGCTTTGGCAGGGTTTTTTTGGCAGCATTTTGACCCAAATGCTTCTCCTGGGGCAGGGAGCCCGGCCATCCCCAGGCGGGGGACACAGGAACAGTCACAGGGACTTCTCCCCACCACCTCCCACGGGGCTCTTTTCTCAGGACACAGAACTCCCCTCAGCCCCACTGCTTGGTAACACCCACTGGGAGAACAAGGCAGTGGCACAACCCAAAACATGGGGGACTTCACCCCAACACTTTTTCACTGCAAGGGTGACTGGCCCCTGGAAAAGCCTTTCCAAAGGCTCTGGAGAAGCTGAAAAGCTCAGCTGTGGACAAGCAGCCCTGGCTCACCTGCTGGGATGGGTTGTGACTCCATGAGCTGCAGCAGCCTCAGCTACTCCCCCGTTCTGTAACACAGCTCGTGCTCCCACAGGATGATTCTCCCCCAGTTTCCCAACTTTCACCACCACCACAATCTGCCCCCAGCCCCACGCTGTCTGCTCCAGGCTGGGTTTGGCAGAGCTGGAAATACATAAACCCCACCCTTGGCCCTTTGCTGAGCAAGCAAAAAATACTTAGGGGAGATCACAGAACGTGATTTAAAACAGCCTTGGGTTACCTTTTTATTGCAGAGCTTGTAATTGCCATCATAATGATGGAGGCACAGCCTTAAAAGAAGAGGAAGCATGAGACAACATGTTTCTAGATGAAACAAAGAAATGTAACAGCCCCACAGCAGCATTCACTTCTTCATTCCTCATGGCAAAATTGAATAAAAAAATTCTCTAGTTTAAAACATTTTGTTGGAAGTTCTAAGCAAAAAAACAGGCACAGTTTTTAATAAATAAAAATGTTTGCTTGCTTCCATTGTGTTGTCAGCTTCGCATTCTTTGTTTGTATAAAATTTCAAATGTTTTAAAGTCTTCTAAAAGTTTAAGTAGGTTTGGTAGGATTCAAAGAGCAACTTTTAAAGCCTGGAGCATATATACTTTTTATTAAATAAAGCACAGGTTTTATAAATAGACACAGAAAACAATAAAATAGACAAAGGAGTAATACAATTTTGTTTGTAACTGGGTGTTTCTCAAGTGATATTTTGAACTTCTGAATCCAAACTATCTCCAACAGGAATAAACCTGTTTACACATTAAGACATTTACATTTGGGAAAACATTCAGCTCCCACATTATTCCACTTGCACTGTACATTCAAACTGAAAGATATTTTGGTTTCCCAACATAAAGCACCTTATGTAGTATTTTAATCACAAGATAAACATTGTGGAAATCATTAGCATGCCTTTGGGGAGTGCTGGACAGACAACCTGCTTTCAAAGACCTGGACTGAATTTATCCCCACCCACCTTGGGCTCTGTTATCTCCTCTCCCCAGAGCCTGGTCCTCTGGCTGGCCCTACAAGCTGCTCTCACATCCCTCCCAGACGGCATTTACTGTTCCTTATTCCCTGATAATCATCCCTGCACATCATAAAGTATCCTGGTTTGGAAGAGGAGTCTTATTTTGTTGTAACAGGATCAAACACTGAGCTTCACAGAAAATGGCAAACCTGGAAAAACACCTGCTCTGAGATAAAGGCTGCAGTCTGCTGTAAACATTCACCTACAAATGATTTGGACAACAGAAGGTTGAAGGCTAAGTGCTCTAAAAATATACTTGGGAATAGTTCACCAAGTTCTTCATGCTGCTTTATCTCCCACCCAGCAATTCAGTGCTGAATCACCTGCCCATTTCCTGCAGTAAGAGACGAGGTGTCATTTCCATGCCATGCACTCCACAACCAGCACCTGCAGCTGAAACTGAGACCACCCACAGCACAGTCTGAAACGCTTCCCTTTCACCTGCAGAACTGTCCAGAGAACAACACTGAGAACGAGGGTGGGTAAACAAGGAAATTGAGCTCTTTGGAAACAGTTTGCATGATTGTGAAGCACCAAACCCCATCATGCCACGATCAAAGAGTCTTTGGGCACTGATGTGCTTGGCAAGAACAGCTCTGCTGCTGCAGAGTGAGAACACCTCATGGAATGGTTCTGCAGTGATGGATCTCAGCAAGTACCAACACCACCTATTACATACAGCTCTAGCTGCAGCAGACATATTAAAATCCCAAATCCTGCAACAGAAATATTTTTTCTTAAACTAGAGGCAGCCACACATGGTGATGTACTCCTCACTGCAATGCAAGTACACAGATTTACTGAAAACACAGCACAGCTCTTCTGCTCTCACACAACAGGACTTTTCTGGGAGTTCTCAGATAAAATGCCAAAGCTGTTCACACATGACTTTTTACATACACAATCTATGCCCTGACACCAGGCTCCTAATTAAAAACCAGAACATTATAGAGATCTCTTTAGCATATGCCAAACTGAGTATTTGTCCTCTACAAGCACAATTGGTACATGTTTACACCATGGACTGTACTTCATAATGAAATCCAACATTACTGAACCCAGCAACTGCTGCCAACAGCCACCTCAGCTACAGCAACTCAGCAAGGTTCAGGCAGTGGCAAACAGGTAACCAGCTACTGGGTGACAACACCTGCATTTCTCAAAGAGGGCATTTTTAGTATTAAGGATTTCATGATCAAACCCTGCATTTTGATAGTGCAGTTCAGTACCAAATGAGGCCTGTCTCAATTCCCAAAGCCTGGATCTGAAGAGTCCAAGCAAAGGGGGTTTGGAGCAACCCATGGAGTGATTCTGGGCCATCCTGGTATACAGACACTTATCTCCCAAAGGAAAGACAGAACTGTACAGATTTTAAAGGCAGCCTGTGTGCCAAACTCTCCTGGCTCCCTGAAGGAGTGCCAGCCCACACTGGTGGTGAGCAGTGGCTGCACAGCCTTCCTGTACCTGAGTGCTTTGGCTGCTACCACATCACACCGATACTGCATCCAGATGTTGCAGGAGTTTTTGGCTTAGGAGAGGCTGGGAATGAGCAAACCTCGCAGCACAGCCAACCTTCAAGCAGTCTGAGCAGCAGGAGCACCCCAGGGCACGATGTGCAGAGCTCAGTGGGGGGGTGACCCCAGAGCTCTGCGTCTCTGCCCTGCAGGAACCCCGACCACACGGGGAGATCATCTGGAGCCTGGAGTGTGAAAAGCTGAAACCAGATGTATATAAAACGAAAAGGCATTTGAGAGGAATCATTTCTGGCAGAAAGGAGGCTATGGAAGTGAGAGGGGTTCATAAAGTTCTGAAGTAAGGCACATTTCTCTGCAAACAGAACCTCCTGGTTTTGCAGATGCAGTAATTCACAATTTTTCCACACAGTACTGAACTCGACCATGCATAAAGTAGCCTGGTAGAAGGCTGGGAAATAACATTCTGGTTCCTTAGTTTCCCGAGTCGTATTTTGACAATTTGCCAAAATAAATGCTATCCTGCAAGCTTCACAGCCCTGTTTGTGAGCATCAACAGCCCCTCACCAGATTTTTTTGGTAAGTCTGGATTAAAAAAAACCAAAAAAGACTCTGGAAAGTCACTGCAAAAACTGCCTCTGCACTGAAGAAGAAATGCATCTGCAAGACCTCCAGAAGGATCAGTCCATGCACAGACCTCAGACAGCTGTTTTGGTTGTGTTTTCATTTCGTTTCAGGTGTCCCTCTTTGTTTTGCCTCAGAGGGGATGGGAGGAGAGAGTTCAAGTCCTTCACAGTGCTGTGTCATCGTCCTCCCCAAAATCCCCCACCAGCAGCGAGTGCTTGTCTGGCTCGTTGAGGACGATGCTGTTCACGGAGCGCTTGTCTGAGAAGAGAGAGTTTATAGAGGCTCTGCTGTAATTGAGGATTCGATCCATGAGGCTCAGCTTGGGAGAGCCAGTCCCAGCCTCATCAATTCCAACGTGGACACTGATCTCCGATGGGCTCTTGTGCCTCATTTGGCCACGGGCTCTGAACTCCAGTTTCTCAGGACTTGGTTTCTGGTACCTAAGGAAGGAAAAAACCACAACATAACAACACCTCTCAGCTTAAAGGGAAATACACTGAAATATGGATAAAACCTGCCTATATGCTGTGATAGTGCACAAGCTGGAGCCATTTGCAGTTTGATTGACAACGTTTCTCACAAACCCACAAAGGCCATAAGGAATTTTTCATTCTGAACATGCTCCTGGTTTGTACATCCCTCTTTGCATTAGAAATGACATTTTTAAACACCACTGTCTGCTAAACACAGACCTGCCTGGAAAGGTTTTGAAATCTCTCATAGTCCCACCCTTATCTTCTGCCACTCAAAGTGAAAGACTCAAGCTTCCAATCCAAATTACAAACCACAAGACTGTCCCTACTCACATCTTTAACAGCAAAGAAGAAAGCACAACAGAGACAGAGGAGGCAGCCATTGCTGCAGATCCCATCCAGGGTTGCAAAACCAAACCAATGGGCAGGAAGACACCTAGAAAAAGCAAACAAGAAGCTGTGTTATTCATATATTAACACATACAATTTCACATGGACTGTCTAGTTTGAGTTGTATTTCAATGTGTCCATAACTAGGATTTTCATTCAAATGACAAATATTTAATACATAAGGATTTGTGTCCCATCTCAACTGGAACTTCAGGTGAATACACACCTGGGCGTGTCACTTACACAGTCTGAACCTCTGAGGAGAATGTCCTGCCCAACCTGCACTGAACTGCTTGTTCACAGGGTGAGGCTCATCCAAGAAACTTTTTATCTTGAAGCTGTTTTGATGTGCTGAGCATATCCACAGCAGCCCCAGCGTGGGGGGAGGAGGAGAGCCCACGAACACCCCACTGCAACAACCGAGGCAGAGACCTCTGTCCTTACCAACAGCAAAGAAAGTGGAAACTCTCCCCACAAGAGTCAATCACTGCAATCCTCTGCTCCCTGGGCCCAACCTCCTTAGTGCAGGGAGACACTCACGTACCTGCAGCTATGGGAACTCCAACGAGGTTGTAAATCAGAGCAAAGACAAAGTTGATCCGGATCCTCTTCACAGTCTTCCTCGATAAATCTATGCTTGCTACCACATCCATCAAGTCATCCTGCAAGTTAAAATGTTCAGTGGAGAAATCAGATGGGGAAAAAAGGCCCCCATGGAGTGGCTCTGTGCTCCTGTTTTAAAGCTAAGTACCACACAGCAGATGTAACAGGCTACGTGGTAAGTACTCTGCTGGCTGCTCCAGTCTGTCTGCAGAGCCCACACAGTCAGTGCCAGTTTTATTCCAAACATCATCCTAATCCAAGGAACCCACACAATCCAAGTAATGCACACAGCACCTCACAGTACAGCTCTACACACCGACCACAGGCTCTCTCTGGGGGTTGCAGATATGTAACCTTGTGACTGTGACCCTGGAGGTGCTGTACTACCAATACAAAATTATGAGCACTTTCTCCTGTTTTGCCCACCCTCAAACTTTAATTACCCCAAACTGTGCAGTACCCAGAAAACTGGGAAGTTCCCTTCGTAGGATAATCACCACTACACCAAACAAACGTGACAAAGACAATCTCTGCTCCAGTTCTCCTGCTTTATGGAGGCTGTGCACCTCAGCAGTGACCTGCATCAGTCAGGACATCCTGAGCCTTCTAAGCCCCGCTGTCAGCTCACTTGAACAAAGCCCTTTTATTTCTTACCCTAATGAGGACCACGTCAGCTGCCTCGATGGCCACGTCAGTGCCCGTGCCAATGGCAATGCCCACGTTGGCCATGGCAAGGGCCGGCGAGTCGTTGATGCCGTCCCCGACCATCGCCACCCGCTTCCCTTCGTCCTGCAGCTGCTTCACTTTGGCAACCTTGTGGGAGGGAAGAACCTCTGCAAACACTTTGGTGATGCCAACCTGAGGAGAGGAAAAGGACCAGGAGCATTCTTAAGATGGACTGCAAGAGTGGCTGCCCCTAGTCCTGCTTCTGTGGAGATTCCCTGGGCTGTGTGACCTGGGAATGTGGTGCCTGGTGCTCACTGGGTGACTGTGGTTGTCACCACCCTGCTTCATTCACAAATTTAACTGTAATTCTTTACCACTTTAACACAGAAGGGATTATCTGAGCAAGCATCAACACAAATTTCAAGAGATGACTATTCTGTAAATGGAATGCACTCGAAAACTGAGTCACTGTTCCAGAATCAAAGCGCTCTCCTCTCAAGAATATCCACCCAAATGAATCTGCAGCACTTGAGGTTCTCACTCATCAGCTGCACTCCAAGATCCCTGGGACACAGGACGTTAATTTCCTGTTGCTAGAAGGTCTTCTGGTTGCCTAAAGACAAACCTGCAGAATGTGGAAGGGATAGGTTTATTTTTTTCATTCCTGAATTTATAATTTCTTTTTTACCCTTGGTCCACTGGTTTTTGAGCTGTGCTCTAGGATGACCCTGTTTGAGCAGGGAGGTTGGACCAGATGACCCACTGTGGTTCCTTCCAACTTGACCCATTCTATGAGTGTGTTGCAGCTTTTCTAGCAGCTGTTAAAGCTTCTGCCTGGAATCATGTGACTAGGAAGGGTGAAACATGTGAAACTCATGAGCTAAAGACCAAACTCATCACAGTTGATGCTGCTTCCATTCAAAAAAAAGGATTCTTGCATTGCTCCCTTATTCCAACTTGTTTTATGTTACATTTTACACAACAGACCAGTTCTATGGCAGCCACCAGCACCAGCACCATGCCACAACAAGCTCCTATTGTAACCAGCTTCACAGCCAGACACACGAGCACCAGCTCACCTGAGAGGCAATGGATCGGGCTGTTTTGCTGTTGTCACCAGTCATGAGCACAACTTCTAACCCCATGCTCTTCAAAGTGTACACTGCCAGCTCAGCCTCTGGCTTCACAGTATCAGCAATAGCTATCAAGCCACACAGCACTCCTAAAAACAGGAAGGAAGTGTTTGTAATAAAGATTATTATCGCTTTAGGAGAGAAAAAAAAGTAACTTCCCCCTCCCCAGTAAGATCAATTACAGAAACAGTAATATCAACAGTACAAAGCAGAGTAAGAGCAGGTATCACAAGGTTTAAAGCAAGACAGAGCATGGACTATCCAACCTGAATTAAAAAAATTCTTTTTTCTCTCCTCTCTTCCCCTTTGCTCTCTTTGAAGTCTTTGAATTCTATGCTTATACCCAACCCTCCTGCTAAGGCAGCACAAGGTCTTTCTCATAGGAAAGTGCTGTAAAACTAGTTAATGGTCTCTTTTGCTGCCATTATTGTGCTGAGAGCAGGGCAGCAGCCCTGAACTCACCCTCCACTGCAGCCAGGACAGCCGTGCGGCCTCTCCGCTCGTGTTCCACCATGGCTTTATCCACCTCGCCTTTCACCAGCAAGCCATTTCTACTCATCCACTCCCGGTTCCCGATGAGAACAGAGTATTTCTGAGAACTCACAGTAGCTGCAGGAAAAAAAACCCACAATGCTACAATCATATGGATTGACCAGGGAGCTTCCCTTCAGCTCCTCCCAGTATGCACTGAAATAGCACTGTGGAGAATTCAAACAGAAAGGGTCTTCCTTAATACTCCTCATGTGCTCCTGACAAGAGAGACACCAACATTTCTTCAGTGCTGGGTAGTTACCGTGTCAGAGGACCAAAAATGCCAGGTTAAAGGACCAACCCTCCTTCTCAGTCCTTCATATTTCTTTGTAACAGCCCAATGTAGTTCAAAGAGATCTAATAATGAGCTGTTTGTGAGTGAAAACCACTCAGTTGTGCAAATATATGTAATTTTGGCAAGCAAGTGGTAACTTGGGATAAAGCAAAGTAAAACCAGAGAGAGCTGACAGACAACTCCTGTATGACTTTCCAGTCTCATATTCAATAGGTAACTTGAAATTGTATTTAATTTAAACATTCTGAGTGATGTGTGAGCACAAAATAAACTACTGACCAACTAAATAATGTGTGCCTTGATGCCAGCCCAGTTCTTCAGGGCAAAAATAAGTGCCCTCCCTCTTGAGGAGCATAAAGACACAAAAGTAAAATTTCCCCATTTTATGCTCTAAACCAGAATTAACTTACTTGGTAGTTCAGCATCAATAATTAAAGCAGGCTGCACTGATTCATCTGTATCTTCCTCAATTTTCACAAGAGTCGCATTTTTAAAATTGTTTTCTTCAACCATTCTGTTTTTCCTGGAGAGTAATGCTTCAATATTGGTGACTTTACAGCTAATGCCACAGCCTGGAACTACCTGAAAATCTGTACATGTCCCAAGGGTTTCCAAGTCCAATTCCTACAGAAAAATGATGGAAATGGAGAAGTTTTTAAATATATAAAAGCATGTTGTACTTACAGAGTCCACCAAATAGAGTGCACTCGAACAAACAGGAGGGGAATAACCAACCATCAAAATGTAAGTTTGAGTAACCATCTAAGATAGTGTGAAGTGCTTTATGTGGCCCCACAATTTTTGGCTTTCCCAATTAAATACCATAAATACTTCATATGTACAAACAGTCTTGTGTTATTTATGATGTGGTGCATGAGAGGTTCTTCCATAACACAAACTTCTTTTCCCTGGTATAACCAACTCACCTTTTTGCAGTATCTGGTTATTGCTGCTCCAAGAGGGTGCTCGCTGTTGCTCTCTGCAGTCCCCACTATTGCCAGCAGTTTATGACGAGGTAGTTGGTTACCCTCCACCAGAAACTTCACCTGCATCACTTCAGGGGTCCCGTGGGTGATGGTCCCTGTCTTGTCAAATACAACCACCTTCACCTGCAGCAGAACAGGAACGTTTTATTCAATGAACCAAACATTAAGATACAGATTCCTCGAAAAACAACCCCTTTTAATCAAACCTACTGACCCAGACTGATGCACGTGGAATGACCCTGGTGGGTCCCTTCCAACTCAGGGTATTCCACCCCCTGCCCCAACAGCCAGACCCCAGGGAGACCAGCCCACTGGGAAGCCCTTGCAGGCAGGACTCCCTGCTCACCTTGTGTGCCATCTCCAGGGGCTCCCCGCCCTTGATGAGGATGCCGTTCTGGGCGCCCACGCCGGTGCCCACCATGACGGCCGTGGGTGTGGCCAGGCCCAGCGAGCAGGGGCAGGCGATGCAGAGCACCGTGATGGAGGCTTGGAAGGCAAAGCGGATTATCACCTCGGCCGGGGAGATGCTCTCACTGTAGCCCTGTGGAGGGAGCCTCAGTTTGGGGTGGGGGAAGAGACTGAACTGTGGAGGGAGTCTCAGTTTGAGGGGGGAAGAGACTGAACTACAGAAATGACACACGCCCCTACACATTGCCTTGGGTGCTAAGTATTAATATTAAAACTAAAGCACAGGCCAATTATGCAAAAGCTCAGAGTAATGATTAAATTCAGGCCTAATTAACCAAGGCCTATTCTATACTGCATATATACCCATGACTGTTCTATTTATAGGACATCTTCCTAAACAAGGTACCCCATTCTGTAACTTTCACCTCCTAATATAATCAAAGATACTTTATAAACAATATATACAGTAAGGAAAAACCCCCCAGAAATGATATAAGGATTACTTTCCTGAAACTAATAAACTCAAAACACAAATAGTCTTGAACCAAGAGACCTGTGATCTAAGCAACCCTAAGGTCTAGGCTGGGATCCTGACCCTCCTCTGGCATCTGTAATAAGATAAATTCCACTGACTTGCAAGAGGAATTCACACAGAGCTCTGCTAACAGAGCTGTATGCAGAAGTGGAGCTTGTGACACCAGGGACTGTTCTCCACAGAGAAGGGATGGATGGTGGGAAATTTTCTAATTTTTTAATTAACTTTTTTTTTTTAATACTAACTTCCATGAGTTGATTAGTTACTGTGGATTCTTCTTTAGGTATAAATGTAGGAGTGATACAGTCTCAAAAAATACATAATGTAAAACTGTAATAACAAGAATAACACTAGCCAGCAACTCCCTGCAAGGACAATTCAGGAAGGGAACCACTGCAGTCTAATAGAATTGTGAGGCTGTTTATTAAATATTTCAGAAGGTGTTTAAGGAGATTTACTTACCAGAAAGTATTTTTCCACTATTTCAAAATCCACAAACCCAATTATAATCCAGGCAAGAAGGGTAACCACAGAGACAGCCACAATAAAAGGAACAAAGTAGCCACTAAGTTTGTCTGCAAATTGCTGGATGGGAGCCTGGGAAGGAGAAACAGGTCACTCAGCAGCATCATCATGTCGACTCCCTTCTGTGCCTTCAGACACAGTCACAGCTGCCACATTTCATAATTACAGATTGACTTAATAAGAGGATGAGACTTGGCACAGGAGCCTGTATCAAAGTCTTAACTCAGCAAGATCCTTCCTTATGCAGCTGCAATTCAAGCCTAAGCAACCCTGGCCACTCCTCCTGCCATGTGGTGTGCTGATGCCTGAGGTGAGTTTGCTAATACTCTACCTTTGAGGTCTGGGCCTCCTCCACGAGTTTAACAATCTGGGACAGAGTGGTGTCAGCTCCGACGTGGGTTGCTGAGATCAGAAGTGACCCGTTCTGGTTGATGGAACCTGCAATAACTGTATTGCCAGGCTTTTTCGTCACAGGCATCGCTTCACCTGAGGGAAGGGCAACAACACATAGGATATTGCTGAAAGATGCACCTTTGTAACAGCCACCAACTCCTGATGAGAGGGAGAGCATCAGGTTCACCCGCCCTTCTTCAGAGCTGTCTGAAGGAAAGCATTCTGACATGTGCAGAAAGCAAATGCTCACCTGTGATGAGAGATTCATCTACCATGGAGTGTCCTTCAATAACACGGCCATCCACAGGGAACTTGCCTCCTGGGACCACTTTGACAATGTCACCTCGCTGAACCAGCTCGACATCCACCTGCTCTTCACTGCAACGATGGAAATGGTTTTAGTAAGAGATGCAACTGAAGTGACCCAGGCAAAAGGAGCTGTCAATACACACAAAGCACAGTCCCACTGCTTGACACAGTTCATGCACACAAAAACTACCAGAAAAAAGGCCATTTTAAAGAGGCCTATGACTATTTTATCAAAATTTTATTTACTTTCCAATTAAGAAAATCCACTAATTGTCT
Source organism: Margarornis squamiger (assembly GCA_035222235.1). Classification (NCBI taxonomy): domain Eukaryota; kingdom Metazoa; phylum Chordata; class Aves; order Passeriformes; family Furnariidae; genus Margarornis; species Margarornis squamiger. The sequence goes on from JAWWTY010000138.1 coordinate 17,500,664, forward strand.
TAGCAAGAATCAGCAATAAACCAAGTCAGAGCAGTGTTAATTCTTCTGCACTTAAAGTTTTTATCTCCCAGCAAATCTGAAGTGATTTGCTTCATAGTTCTATAGAATAGTAACATTTATCTGTGAACCAAGCATATTAACAGCAAAAAAAGGAACAACCGGAAAAGCAAATGACAAAGCAAGATACCTTAAAAGAACGTTATCAGGGCCCAAGGTAACAATAGTAGCTTCAGTAGCTTGTAATGAAATTAGTCTTGCCAGGGCTTCTGAGGTTTTACCCTAGAATAATAATTTTCATATTTTTCTGACTATACTATTAAAAAAAAAAAGCTGGGTAAATGACAACTGCATGTGTTGCAATTTACCCTATTAAGAAAACAGACTGATAAAAAGTCACTTCATGTTTTCACTAGTTCAGTTACTAAAGAGGATTTTACAACACAGAAGGTTAAAAGAACCTAACAAAGCTTTTTCATGGGGCATTTTTCAAAGATACATGACATTCTGAAATGATTCTTTACCTTGCAGGTTGTAGCTATCATGGATTTTTATTCTCCTTACCTTTGCCACGTGCTCCAGCCACCGGCCCAGCGAGATGAACACGAACAGCATCGGGGGGGTGTCAAAGAACGTCACAGGGTTTACTTTGGCTTTCTCAGCCATTGCCACCAGGAGAATGATGAAGGAGTAGAGGAAGGCAATGGAGGTGGCCAGCACAACGAGCACATCCATGTTGGCAGTGTTGTGTTTCAGTGCCCTGTATGCCTGGATGTAGAAGTGCCACCCTCCAAATACCTGCAACAGAGTGTATTCTGCACAGTCGTAACACACACAGCAGCATTTCCCTAAGAGAGGGAGATGTGTCACCAGGGTTATCTGCCTTCTCCATCTCTTCCTGAGCAAATCCCAGCTCCAGCCAAGGGCTGGGATCTCTTCCACAGCACTCTCAGGTACTTCCACCTCCTCCCCATGTCCCCCAGTGCAGCTCAGCAGCTGCCTCAAGTGCTTTTTGGGTGCTCAGACCCTGCACACTGCCTGTCCTGCCTGTGACAGTCTCTAGCACCAATTATTTTGGCAACAGCAAAAGCACATAACAACCTCCAAAGCATTTTGCATCAGCATTCTATTCGCTTTGCAAATTTAATTTCTTCATAGCCTTCCAGTTTGAGTGTTTAAGCCCATCACACCAGGAGTTATCGTAATCCCACTTACCTGTACAGGGACACAGAGCAAAAATGACAGAAAATTCATAACAGACAATCCTGGCACGAGCTGGTAATCCAGGAGCATGGAGGAGTGAGGGGGCTCCCTTCCCTCACTGCTCACGTTGTGGTGTGTGTGAGCATCCGAAGGATGACTGTTCATCACCATCATGTAAATCATCAGCCCCATGACAGGGATGCAGAAAACGAAGCTCACGACAAAAGACCTTTTCCACCTCAGTTTTAAAAAGAGAAAAAAAGAAAAACCACCTGTATTGCAGTCAAGTGCTGGAGAGCTTTTTACCAGCAACACTGCGCAGTCACAAAAAATCCCCATGCATTTACTGTTGATTAAAAAAGAAGAATCAAAGATATTTGCAGAATCTAAATACAATCAGGGATACTTACTGCCTGATTTCCTGTTTGTGATCCAGATGACTAGCAGATCTATCCTTTTTTACTAAGGAAGTAGTGAAACCTAAATCCTAAGGAAAAGAAGCATAATAAAAAAGAGAACAGTCAGTTTTAAAATACACTTTGTGCTTAGTTATTGCCAGATGACTGGTATGGTGCCAGCCTTACCTTTGATGTACTTTATTAACATCTCTGACATGACTGTTACTATTGTTTAGTTGCCTTGCAAAGAGAGAAAACCAATCTGATGTAAAAATCAACCTTTCTAGAATAAAATGCTGTTCTAAAATGTGGCTTTCCAAAATGGTTATTCCTGAAGCACAGACATAGAGAAATCAAGGGAGAAAGCAGAGAAACTTCTTCATCTCTCACCTGCTACAGTACGTAATTTTTAAATAAATGTGCTTTATTTTTCTATAGATGTACAGCTGGTCTCTCCAACTCTACCACAGCCTGGCTTTTACAGTATTTCTGTTTATAAGCTTAGGCAGAGTTGTAGCAGAGCATTTCTGAGCCAGAACACACATATTAGTTACAAACACCTGCACTAAGAAGGAGGAGGGAGATGGTGAAGAGACCTATTTTTTTGCTTTAATACCCTCCCCTTCTGTTTCTGGGGTGTGTAACTCTTCAAAGGACACTGGATATTTTATGAGACTTGGTGCCTACATGAAACTCACCTTTATCACTTGTATAACATCTCGAGGACCAACAGCCTCAGGGTCATATTTGATGTGTGCTTTGTTGGTTGCAAGAGCTACTGAGCAGTATAAGACACCATTAGTCTTCATGAGGGTGGATTCTATCTTGTGCACACAAGAAGCACATGTCATCCCTCTCACCTGCAAAATAGAGGTTCCTTCCTGTTACCAAAGCCACAGCTTACCTGCTAAATGCATTTTAAAAAGTAGGAGAAATGCTTATGACTACCCTGCCTTATTTATTGTTTTATTCTGGGGTTTGAAACGGGGAGATGGAGCTCTAGCTAAGGATGAGCTATAGAATCCTAGAGCAGTTTAGGTTGGAAGGGATCTTAAAGACCATCTAGTTCCAACCCCCTGCCATGGGCAGGGATGCCTCCCATGAAATCACGTTGCTCAGGAGCCCATCCAACCCTCCTAGAAGAAGCAGAGCACAGAGATAAGGTTATTAAGCCCTGTTAAAGCTCTGTTGGCTCTTCAAGCTCAGAGCTGGGTACACTGAGCCAGACTCAGCTTCAAAAAGGAAATTCTTGCAATAGGCAGAGTAATGAGAAAAACACAGGGATATTTCTCCGACTTCAGTTTAGTGGTAGTGAGGCAGCAGAATTTGCAGGACCAGATATCATTTGTGACACATACCTGGGGTACTCTCATAGTTATTTTTTTGTGAATTAAGCTCTATTATATGATTAAACTTTAGGAAGCAGAACGCTTGCACAAGCACATCCAATGGATAAAAGTTATAAAAGCCAAGTGCCAGGCTTTACTAGCTTACAACAAGTTCCAGAATTCCATCTCCTTCCCCACAGTTCTCCATGACGGTGGCTCCAAATCCCAGCTCCCGTATGAGCTCTGCAATGGCTGAAGGGTGTATGACAGCAGGGTTATACCTCACTTCTGCCTTTCCTGCCATGAGGGCAACAAGGATCGAGTGGATCCCTAGGAAACAAAAGGTGTCAGTGGCAGATCACATCTAAGACAATTCCTGCATTTATGGGAACATGAGGGCACAACACGATTTATTGAAACTGGGAAAGGTACCATATTGTAAATAAAGGAAAACATCTTCATTTTTGGAAGAGACCAAAAACACACCCGCAGCATCTGAATGCAGGTGTGACAAACTAAAGCTCTGCTCCCTGTGAGCGGCATGTTTTTAACAGGATGATTACAAACACTCTGTCCATGCTATATGAAAAGATGATCTATGTTTACTCCAAAGAAGTTCTTCTAAAATATAGTGCTATATATTTTTCTGATCTGCATTTGCCATTTCTAGAAGCCTTTTCTTCAAGGGAGAACATGCATGGGAAAGGGCAGATCTAACAATCAATCCTATCGTACACTGGGAAGATTTAGATTCATCCATTTTGTAGGATGAAAGAATTAAAATCCAGGTTAACCTGGAACACATCCACCTTCATTACAGTAATTAAACAAAGTCTGCATTAATGATACTTTGTTACATCACAGTCATGCAGCCGTTTGTTCCTGCAAATATACTCAGACAGACATGGATGCCCTGACTGCCAGAGCTAAAATTAACTTGTGTCTCTTTAATCCACACTAATATTTCCCTCTCTAATAACTCTCTCCCTGGCACACAGTTGCTTCTGCCTTTCAGCTGCACACCTGGGCACCTCCCTCCAGTAGGAAAGATTTGTTTTTCTTTCAAAAGGATTCCTATTTGATCCCTATACTCTTTGGAGCACTCAGGTGCTGGTTTTGCAAGGGCAGTGTCTGGTCAGCATGTCCACAAAGCAGCAACAACAACCCTGTTCCCATCTTGTGGGCCAGAGGTGAGCAAACTGTTCTCACCTCTGGAATATCTGCAACATCCTCCTGACAATCCACTCATGAAAAACACTGCAAAAGCCAGAGGGATTCTCCAAAACAAACACTCAGAAATGTAACAGCTCACACTGCCACACATCTTACCATCTTCTCTTCTCAAATTCCTCTCGATGTTGGCTACACACGAAGCACATGTCATTCCTGTGACCTGGACATAGCACTTGGAGATGGTCTTTGTCTCCTGCCTCCTGAGGTGGGCTGGGGGCACTTTGGAGGGTGGCTCGGGTTTGTGAGACTCCAGCTGTGCTTCAGATGAGAGCTGAGCTTTGGCCACAGGCAGTTCTGCCTTTGCTGCAAAGGAGATTACAGTTCATGACCTTATGAGCAGCCACTGCAATGGTGTGAGCTGCTATTACAGACCACTGTGCATTTAGACTGAAAATGGAAATTGGACTTGCCATCCACCTGTTGGTCAGTTAAGAGTCAGCAAAAGAAAACAAGATAAAGGGTTGGGCCACTGATTAACTCACTGTTTTGCTACTGTTCTTAGTTTTGCCTTTCCCCACTGTCTTTGATCTGTTGCTCATCCTTTGTCCTCTTCTCTAGGCTGTAAGTGGAACCTCTGCACTGCAACCTTAGTTTTACACACAATTTTATTGACTTTACCTGGAACACAAAGCTGAATTTGTAAGCAAGTCCATGTTTCATAAGCAAAGTCAGGGATTTTGCTCTTAGAGAAAAAGGCTCTGGAACCAAAGACAACTGCTCCTTTCAGCAATTCAGGGAATTGTGTTTGTTCAGGAGCAGGGGGAAAGGAATTAAATGGGAACACCCAATGACTTCTTCAGTTATTGCCATAAAATAGCCCATGTACTGTAGTTATCAATATTTAATCTTCCCGAATCAAGAAGTGGAGCTTCCCTGCCCCTCAGGAAGCCCCTCTTCCTATCAGTATTTGATGGATGTGGGGTGCACAAGAATCTGGGAGGGGCACAGCCAGGATAGCCAACACAAGGATGGATAAGCATCTGCCTGCCCTTGGCAAGTAATGAATTATTTCCTTGCTTTGCTTGCAAGGGCAACTTTTGCTTTACCTATTAAACTTATCTTTATCTAAATCACAAGTTTGTGCTCTTTTACCCTTCTCTTCCCCCTCCCACCATGGTGGGGGGGATAAGCCAGTGGGTGGGTGGTGCTGAGCTGCTCACCAGGGCTCTCCCACAGCAGCAGCATTTTAACATTCTCAGTCATGTCCACACTCTTCAGACTCTTGTCACTTCTCAGCCATGCCTGAGCCTGGTTAAGTCTCCCTTCACTAGTCACTGCACAGGACCCAAGACTTAGATAATTCAGTATTAGAGAAACTTCAGCACAGCAATCCATGATATTCTTCACAGCTAGCAAAGCTCCAATTCCATATTCATGCCATGAATATTACACAGCAGCAAACAGGAACAGCATTTGAACATCAGTATTTATCTGACATTTCTATTTCCAGGCACCTCAATAATTGTAATTAATCTGATGTATTAAAGGCTGTGCACATATCTCTAATTATCTCATTGGCAGAGATGATAGAAAGCTTCACTTGGCAAGCACAAAGTGTGTGTCAGCTGCTGAATTTCATCTTAGGTCGACCCAAATGCTAAACAAAACCGGACAATCCTGTTGGATTTAGACGTTTAATACACCATTACCTGGCAAAGATGCATCAAATCCCATCTCCTCTATTGAGGACCGCAAGTCTTCGGGGCTTGTTTGCAGCGGGTCATATTCTATAGTCCCATTTCCATTTGAGAGAGAGACATGAACAGATTTCACACCTGCCTTTTGGGATATGACTCCCTCAATGGACTGCACGCAAGAGCTGCAGGTCATCCCCCCAATATTGACCACAACCACTTGAGTAAGGGGCTGGCTGGGATCTTTCAGAGCTGGGTGAGGGGATTTCAGTGGAGATGCCAGCATGGGGAAAAGTGCCACATTTTCGTCCTCCTCAGGAAGGCTGACTGTGAATGTCTTGGGAGACACGGCCTCTATGGCTTTCCTCAGCCTGTCTATGCTAATTAAGTTTGGGTTATAGTTTATAACAGCAGATTTCTTCTCTAATGAAACAACGACACCTGTGACTGCCGGCAGTGCTGATATGGTGCTCTGGATGTTGAGGACACAGGAGTTGCAGTGCATCCCATCGACCCTGAACACGACTGTCTTGGTCCCAGTCCCACTGGAGTTTTCCCTCTGTGTTGTCTCAGAGCCTTTGGGGTGAGCATTCCTCAGCCTCTCCAGGTCAATCCCACTGAGCTTCAGGGGTCTGGGCTGCTTTTTGAAGGATGCTGCGAAACCTGCCGCTTCAATTTGATGTTTTATTTCTTCTGCTGTAATTAGATGAGGCTGGTAGACAACAGCAGCTTCCTGATTGTCCAGAGACACTGAAATGTAACAAACAAAATAAATTAACCCGCAAAATAAGCGAATAAAAGCGTCTGTTACTGCCCTAAGCACAATAAGCACATCAACAGATCTTGTCAAGGCTTTCCAAGAACACTTTAAATGGTCAGAGATGTGACTGCAACAGAAAGTAGATTTCATTGCTTTGGTAAATATCAAACAACTAAGTTCTTCAACCATTTTTTTGTCTAGTACTACAACAATTTTCAACTCCTCTTTTCCTCAATTTTTTGCTCTTTCCCCAGGACTTCTACAAATAGTATCACTACTTCTTACTAAATGTATCCTTTTATTAGGCTCTGTTGCAATACGTTTATGCCAAAGCTAATTATACATGTAAGTTGTTCTTGGCTTTTAGATACAACTACATATATTCCAATATAAATTTTTAATTTAACAGAAAGGATACACTAACATTAATTAAAACATAAAAAAATACACTTGGTATTGGAGATTTCTATAACTGGTAATAAAACTATGGAGCACAACTATTCCAGGCTCCCTACCACGATACAAAGCAACCACTGGACACGGTCACACATGGAACAGCAACAGCCTCTGTACAATGTGGGTCCCTTTCTTCACTTCTAGTTCAAATTAAACACCTAACTGAATACCTAGTCCCACAAACAGTCACACACTCATCTCTCTCATGTAAACGCGAGGCATCTCCACAATGCCACCAGAGAACAGCATGGCCAACTTCAATTTACATGAAGGTACACTAAGGTCTCACCTCTAACCCTCTGAATTCCTTGCAGTTTCCCAAGTTTGCCCTCGATGGTGCTGGTGCAGGAGTGACAGGTCATCCCATCCACTTTGAGGCGCAGCAAAACACTGCTCGCCTGAGACCAGACAGAATCTTCCCAAGTGCCAGGGGTCACCTCTGGTGCACAGATACTTAAATCTACTCCTGGGACCATCTGGATAATCTGCCTGCCATTGATGATGGAAGAAATGAAAGTCACCACTGCAGTTTTTTGGTCAGAGGACACTTTCACATCCAGGATCCCCTTGCTCTTCAGCAGCGTGGCACAAATCTGCCCAGGCGTTAGGGCTGACTGGGGGGGGATGCTGAGGAAAAGAGTGTCAGGTAAAACAGGCTGTGGGTTTGAATCAGCCAGGGTAGCATCAAATCCCATGTCATAGATGGCTTCCTGCAGTGTCACTGGAGTCTGGAGCTTGGAGTCATAAATGATGAAGGCATTCTTATCCTCCAGAGAGACCTTGGGAGGCAAAAACCACAACAACTTAGCAAACTGCAACACAAAGAGTTGAGAACTAATACTACCTGAGACTACACATTGCTTTTACTTGCAAATCTTAGTAAGACTTGTCCAGTATAATTTGATCCCTCACTTCTCACCTTGAGGAGCAAAGCCATACCAGCAGCCATCATTAAGTGACTTCTGTGCAACAACTGGGCTGGAAAGAACAGATCCCATCCCTTACTCCCCATTTCAGAATCCTTTCAAGTCTGTCTGGCCACCTTCACTTACAACATCCAGACAGCACCAATGCATTTAATGAAACTTCCAGAGCCAAATTCTCCTGAATTATGATGACTAACCCAATTCAATCCCTAAAGCAAAACAGCCCACAGAAAAAAACTGGAATCAGTTAGCAGTAATTCTAACGCACTTAGTAGTAATTACCCTCAGGCTACAAGGTTGGAAGAAAACACTCCTTGAAAAAACCCCCAGTTTTAAGCAGCAGTGAAAGGAGCTCAGTATTTCCAGGCATGGGAGGCTGGTGACTTGCTTTGAGCAAAAACCTGCATCACTGAACAAAATTTGGTTACGAAACCTGATCCATGACAAACATTAAAAAAGTTGTTTTTCCTCTCTCTGCACATTTTGGTGATCCAGAGACATCCTGATTTGTACTAACCTTTCCCATCAGATGGTACAAATACCCTCAATTTAATTTGCTCCCAAGGGATGATACATCAAACACAATAACTGCAGTTTCCAAAAGGCAAAAACAGTGCCTGCCAGAGGCCCGACACATTATCAATTCAATTCTCTTTCCCCTGGGCAAAGGTACAACCTAAAGATCACAGTCATGATTATATTAGATCAGTTAAATCACTTTAAGAACCACCTCTCCTCATTTCTGTGCCAATTATGGGCCTCTGCAGAATGAGCAACATGGGCATTTATTGCTTTCACTGCAGCTGGAGGCAGAGCCCACGCCTGCAGACACCCAGGACTCATCTGACCACGCACAGAGGGCTCTTCAGTGCTCCAAGGCCCTGGTGTCAGAGCACAGGCTCACACACCACAGCTGAAGGGAGATGAAAAATCATGGATCTTGTCAATATTGCTGCTCTTCACCAACATTTCCATGTGTGTGCATGAACATCTACTTCAGGCCAAGGGAAACTGCACTGAACTAGTGCATCTCATGCCTCTACAGGGAAAGTGCACCACAACAACCCCTTCAAACCCAGCCCCAGGGAATGAGCACATCCACCCCAAACTGAGACAGTGCCCACTTCTGAGAAGGACAGTGTTCATCTAAGGCATTCCCATTAAAATAGAAACTGATTCTTGATGAAACCAGGAAGATACTGGAGTAAAATCAACCACTACAGAATGTTACAGCATGTTTTCAGAACACAGAGGCTAAATAATGAAACTGCAGTTTTCTGTTGCTGATATTGATAGGACTGTTCTTTCTCCCACAGATCATTTCTACCCAGCTTTTAAATTGTTTCCATTAATAAAACTACTGTAGAAGGATGTACTGCATAGGGATAGTCAGCTCACCCTGGAGTACTCTACAGTCTGATATTTTGTCCATGACAAAAAATATACTAACAAAATCCTGCTATCTTCTCCAAGCTAAGAGAAAAAGTTAAAATCAAGGCATGCTTAGGAAGCCTGGATTAGGGCAAACCTTAAGCCATATAAGCAGTTCAAGATTACAGTCCTGCTGCCCTTTCTCTCATTTCCTCATGGACAGTACAAAGGAAAGGAAACTTCTAATACTTGAAAGATCTGTCAAGACTTTCCTATATTACCTACCTTTGCTGCTACTTTTATTTCATAGACCACAACAGAACAGCTTTTTTTTCATGGTGAGTCAGCTGCCCCACAATTACCTGGACACCACAAGCCCACAAACACGTTTAAACCTGTGCAAGTGACCTCTGTGCACCAGCAGGTGGGCAGAAAAGGCCTGTAGGCTTTTGAGCAAATACTGACATTTGTGCAGCACAAGGAACAAGGACAACTCACTTTTTTTCACCAGTGTAAGTTCTAGGGCTTTTGCTTCATTTTATTTTAAAACTTCCTGTTCTTTTTTATTTATTATTTTACTTTATTTCCCCCTTTACTGCACAATACTGAATTAGTTGTAAAGAGAAAAATGAATTAAGAGCAATAGATAATGACTTAGCTCCCACTGCAGTAAGGTAAGCACTTGTTTTTCTCTCATATACCAGAAATGCACTAATGGATCTCCAACATCAGCTTCCCACGTTATCCTCCTCCTCTAGTGCATAACTTATCATGGTTTCTCACATAAGAGCAAAGCTTTGTAAGAAACAGTGACAGTGGTACTTACTCTAATGTTATGGATTCCCTTCATCTTCCCAACATGCTGTTCAATGGTCTGGACACAGGAATTGCAGGTCATCCCCTCCACACCGATCACCACGGATTTTGCCTCCATTGTGAATTCCTACTCGAGTCTTCTCATTGCTGTTGGCTAAAAACAAGTAAGGTGTGAGTTCCTAAATCATTTCACAAAGACTGAGGTGAAAACAGGAATGTAGTAGAAGATGTCCCCACGGCAGGGGTTGGAACCCAAACCATTCCATGAGTCTGTGATTTAACCAGTGTCATGCTTAGCCACATGTAACTCTGGCAGATGTCAAAATCTGAGGGAAGCTCTACAGGAAGATACTCTCAAGAGTATCATTATTATTTTTGCTCTTAAAAACATGCCTAGAAAAAGATTACTGAAGCTAAATGAAATTAATCTGTGGAAATAACAGCTAATGCAAAGGGACTTCATTTGCCCAATGCATACATAACCTGGTTAGTGACTGAGGGGGAAAGGGGGTAAAAAAAGCGATTTCCAGATTTTTTCCTTAAGATTTTGAAAATTTGCATTGTTTTCCCCATGACAGAGAGGAAAAAGATCACAGTTCATGTTTGGCTGCAGTGGAAGGAACAGCAAAATGTGAGAAGTAATTGAAGACCTGAGGCTGACTTGCTTAACTTGTTTTTTTTAACCTGAGGACTTACCTTGCAAAACTAAATTACATTAACAATGGTTAGTAAAATTAATTTTCTTGCTCCCTGGTGACATTTCCAAACTGTTCCCTGTTACAGAAGATCTGGAAGTTTCTGGTTTCACTTTGAGATGTGCTACAAACCACGTAAGAATACCAGAAAGTTTCATGATAGAAACAGGTTTTACCTCTCTAATGTACAAAACTAAACGTTGAAACTTAATAAAAAAGAAGTAAAACCAGTATAAAACTGGGAATTAGTGACTTTTCCAATAGATGACCTAGATTTCATCTCTGCTAAGAACAGAAATAAGACAACTCCACCTGAAGAGTTGTTCCAGATCTCACTTCTCCCTTGCTCTGGGGAGTTACTAGAAATAAACACAAATATTTGTGTGCAAATAATCACAAATTACAGAAATACAGAACTGTCACCTGACACACACGAGTCACCAATCAGCAGAAAAGTGTATTTTAAGCAAACTTCACACAGTGGGTCCTTTCTCAGGCTCATCCACACACTCACAGGTACAAGATAGTTCCAAAAACTCTGTAAGTCACCCAAGAAAACACTTGCTTTCATGTCACCATATTGAAACGTGACCCTCTCTGATTACCTAAGTTCTTCCCTAAGGAATGCTCAGCCCACGCAGAGCAAACAAAGACATCATTGTAACTCCACAGTCTGGGATCAACTGAATATTCCACAAGCCTGAAATGCAAATAAAGTGGTAAGAAGGACTTGACTTACAGTGCACTTTGTGAGCACAACCAGGCACACAGAGCCCACTAAAGTGAGACACAACAGACCACCACAGGGAGAGTCAATGTGTCCTCTAGCCAGGTTTGGGCAGACAGCAGTTTAAAAGCATTTCAGGTACATGATCAACTTGAACTGCCCTGACAACCACACAGTTACTGTATTTCGAAACCAAAAAGAAGGAAATCCTTCATCTAAGTCAGAGCCTGCTGGCTTGCCTGTTCCTTGGTTTAAGACTCAATCCATTTTTACAGAAACGAGGATCCTGTGTCTTTTCTCCAAGTCCTGTGTCAGGTAACAGCAGCCAGACACACAGGACAGTGAACCAGCACTGTTAAAGAGATTACATCAACAATCAGCACTGCCACCCAATGCCTACCAATGCATTAAATATCTAACTGCTCACATATGTAAAAATTAAATTAGACCTTTTTTCCTATCTGTTATTACTATAGTTTGTATGTACAAAGTATTTCCTCCATTTCCTCAGTCTGCTTCCTTGTCCTCCTGCTGTTCATTCATAAACAGAGCAGAGAAAATCCCTTCCTGGAAGAGATTGTAATTCAAAGATACAAAAAGCATAAAGAGATAGGGGAAAAAAGAAAAAAAAAAAAAGGCAAATTTCTTTTTCCTTTTTTACCCTCAAGGCCCCAAAGCACCAGGACTGAAACCAGAACTTCCACCAACAGAATTCATCTGTTGGACCAAACTGGCTCCTCATTTTGTTCTCTGACTTTCAATTAAGAGAAACCCTGGATCTCTGTGGCATGTGCATCACTCACAGCTCTCTGCTGGTGGGGAATATGACCAGCAAGGAGTTTTATTTGCTTTGTTACAAGTGGCTAACAGCTTTCATATAATTTTAAAAACAGGCTGCTCTCTACAAAATGAGATGCGTCCAAATCAAAATAAGCCATTTGAAAGCAATACTGTCTGGTCATATCAGTCACATTTCATTATTGACACTGAATTGAGAATCAGCTCATTAACAATCTCAGTTTTCTGTACAGCCTTACTGAAAGTTCTGAAGACCAAATAGTCTGAATTTCCAATGCTCCTGACACTTCAAAGAACTCTTGTTCCCAGAACAAAGCATAAGGTTATACACACATCCTTTTTCCTCCCCTGACAAAAATGCCCAGGACAAGCAGTTAAATATAAAGGCTCCTCCACAGCTGAGACAGTACCTTGTCATATTCCATTCCATTTCCAATGCTCTGCCTCCCTCACAAGTGCTTTCTGCTAGAAATACTTCAGCTGAAACTTGAAAGAAATATTTGTGTCCTATTTCCTCCTCCTGATGTGAAATTAAGAAAAACCATAACTAAGCAGACTGAATATTATCTGTTGCACCAGTAAATTATGCCTTGATGCACACAAGAGGTGTATGAATATTAACAATTTAATCCTAGTTCTCCTTGTGTTAATATTTTACCAAGTTCACAGGAAGATGTAGAAGTCAAATGATCTGTGTGAGGCTGTGCAGCAATCCCTGGATGCCACAGCAATAGCTTGACCTTGGAACACCCTGTGTCCTCCCTCTTGCCCTCCATCACTCTGTCTGTGTGATTCCTCAGGCCAGTTTTTATATTTATATATACATTAGCTCCAAAGAGAACCCCACCATACAAAGCATAGTTATGGTTCTGGCAGACACAGCTGAAATAGCCAACAAATATAACACTTCTGCAACATCTAAAAAGCTTTGCAGGTGCCAAGAAATATTTTAGAAGTTGACACCAAAGATCTCCATTATTACCAATGACTGCAAGGCAAATGACTGCTGACAAATAAATAAATTTCAATGAAAGCTATCATAGATATATCCTTTTAAGTGAGTTGTTATGGATTACGTGTGTTTTAGAGAAAAACAATGGGTTTATCCTAACCAATGCATTGCTCTGTCTATAAAACACCTATACACCAATTAGTAAAGAATCTCAGGATTAGGCAACACAAAGAAATGACAGTTCCCCTGGCAATTTAACAGCTCTCTATTTAGGTTCATTTTCTTGAAGAAAGTCAGCTGTTTTTTTTACAAAGTGAATGAAACAATTGAAAGAAGTAATTTCTACTTCCAACAGCAATTTCTTTCCATGGAAAGGAAAATTCAACAGTGAAAGAGCACAAGGTGACTGAGACACTCAGATTCATCTCAATATTCTTCTGGGATGTGCTGACAGCAGCCACTCTAAGTGAAATATCTGAAGCAAATAAGGTTTGATGAAGTCCAAGTTAAGAAATTCATACATTCATAAACCCACACTATCAAAAGAAAAAAGAAAAAAATAATAAAATTAAAAAGAACAAAACCCCCAAACCAAAAAAAAGAACACAAAAAAACAGAAAGAGGAAGCAAATCCCACAAAATCCACTCAGGTGTTTCTCACATCCGAGCTCACCCAGGCAGCACAGTGAGACACAGAACTGGGAAGGACGCTCTGCTTCTGCTCCAGCTTCAACAAAGTTTGCTGTATATATTTTATGTCTTTTAGATTTCTGTATATAATCATATTTTATATTTTTGTATATAATTTGCAGCTGCTGAAATTTAGAGAGGTTAGAGCTAGGTAAATATCACACAAACACCAGAAATAGCATCTGTCAGGTTTAATTACAGCCTTTGGATTTTATTAAATTTCCAAATGGCCAAGTGCTACTTAGCTCACTTTATTTGTGGTAGCAGAAAGCTAAATTACCAATTACATTAAATGGAAAAAAGGTGCCTGTCCTTAAAGGAAAAGAGCAGAGGGCAGCAAGAAAGGGAAAAGCTGCATCATCTCACCCTGGTCTTACAAAAGTGCTCGAGGAGATGGTGTCCAGTACAGAAGAAAGAGCTTTTACAGGGTTCATAGGCAAAGAGATCCATTTGAAAGCATAACTAGATAGGATATTCTCATGGATATATGAGGTTTAATCATTGAGAGAGAAACTGTGCATCTGTAATAAATGTCACACAGCTACGTGACGCTCCGACCAGGCTGCAATTCATGTTGCTCAAGACTTTAACGAGCCTTGCTTGGTCAGCAGATGATGGAAACTGCTCTCAGGGAATTTATTTCTACACAAACTGCACGCTGGAAAAAAGCAGATATTGAAAATATTCTGCTTCGTTTCTAACAAGAGTTTTACAGTACTTGAGACAAATCCTTTGCAAATCCTTTTACTTTTTTGTGACCTTCCACCACCTCTTCAGGGCAGAGTTTTGGAGAACAGGAATGCTCCTCTGGAAGAATCTTAGCAAGTATTAGGAACAGAATACAATGTACAAACTAGTTATGTGAGCACACCAAGGCCAAGTAGGGCTCCTCACTCTTCAGCTTAGTCTCAAACTACTTGGCAGAACAATGGGAAATGCATTACACAGAGAAAGTAAGAATGAAACAGCAAACGACATGCAATGCTAACGTTTGCTTCCCTGATTTGCCACTTGGGAAGTAAAAGAGCTTCACTGCCTTTCCCTATAAGTAAATACACTATTAATTTCTATCAAACTGTGTTTGTACCTACACAGTGCACTGTCATACTCACAGCTACCTTCCAAAGTAACAAATCTTGGCCTATTTACATCCAGAAACACAATTCAGCAAGTATTTAAGTACAGAAATACAATCTTTGCTGACTGCATGAAAGATTTTAAGCAACTTTAATTATGTGCAATTTCCAGAATATGCACACAGAGAGGCAACAGTTAAAGCTGTTTTGCTCTTGCCCATTTTCACAAGGTTTTACCCCAAAGCATCACAAACAATTCTGTGCCCTTTTCCAGAATAATTAAACTACGCTTTTAATGCAAACACTGGAAAAGAGGTACTTGTGCACAGGGTGATGCCATCCAAAGGTGGCATAAGGTGACAAAACGCTAAGTCAGATGCTTCAGAAGGGGCAAGTTGAGCAGTGGGGACAGTGGGAAGGGGACACAGTG
>JAWWTY010000138.1:17516253-17537234 GCA_035222235.1 Margarornis squamiger
AGGGGACACAGCCAGGACGGTGACATAGTGGGGAGGGGATACAGCCGGGAGAGGGGACACTGAGGAGGGGGGACAGCCGGGAAGGGGGACATCGGGGAGGGGGGTCACGGTCAGGAGAGGGGACACAGCCAAGAGCGAGGACACAGCGGGGAGGGTCACTCACGAGGGGACACAGCCGGGAGGGGGGACAGCCAAGAGGGGGGACACTCAGGAGGGGGGGTCACAGCCGGGAGGGGACAGCGGGGCCGGGCTGGTCACACCGCTCTGGGTGGGCGTGTGGGACACGCCGGGCCAGCCCCAGCCCCACCGAGAGACCCCCAGACCCGCGGTCCCTGCGCGGGGCTGCACTGACCGGGCAGAGCGGGCTCCGGGCCCGGCCCGGCGGGACCATCGCCCCTCAGGGGACACCGGGCCCGCGTCCCGCCGAGACAGCGGCACCGCCGGGGGGCCGCACTCACCGGGGTCGGACGGCTCCCCCGGGGTCGGACGGACCCTCCCCGCGGCCAGAAGGATCCCCCCGGGGTCAGAAGGATCCCGCCGGGGTCAGACGGCTCCCCGGTCCGGGCCCCCCTCAGCAGCTCCGCGGGCTCCGCTCGCCGCTCCCGGCCCGGCCCTTCCCCCGCCGCGCCACGTGACCAGCCGCGCACGCCCCGCCCACGTGACGCGGCCGCCCACGTGACGCCGCTATCGCGATCGGTGCCGCCTGTCGCGATAGGGACCGCGGAACAGACGCGTCCCGCGATAACACCCCCCCATGTGGCAGATTCCTGGGTAGAAGACAGCTCTGGCCTGGAAGGAAGCAGCTATGAGCATGGGAAAATGGAGAAAAGTCCAGGGCCCTGCAGCGGCATGGGAAAGTAGGAGAAAAAACAAGTGGGAAAAACAAGATGTGTTTTGAGCCTTACCAGCATGAGGAGAGATGTGAACTACCCATCAGAAGACGGTCTAAGACTCGTGGGCAGAAGTGTTTGGCTAATAGAGCGTGACGTGTATGCGTGGACAGGTAATAAAAAGTATAAAGGAGCAGCGTTTTATTAATAAAATGGTTTTGGGGGTTCTTGCTGTGGATTGTTGTTGGTTGTTGTCAATGCTTGCTGTGGTTGTTGCTGCTGGCTGTAAATATGCTCTACACCAGACCTCTGTGTGTGTGTGTGTGTCTGTGTCTGTGCATGTTTGCTCTGTTGCCCCAGGGACCCTCCTAAGTCTCTGAGGAGCAAACGCTGCCAATTTCACACGTCTCTGCTCTATCAAAAACCAGGACTTTGTGCTTTTCAGGGATTCAGACTGACTCGGAGGTTTACACAGTGTGCACACGCCTCACATCTCTTTCCTAACAGATTTTGAGTGCACAACAATTCCCTGGAAGTGTCCACGGCCAGGCTGGACAGGACTTGGAGCCACCTGGGCTAGGTAGAAGCTATCCCTGTCCACGGCAGGGGGTGGAACAGGATGATCTTTAAGGTCCCTTCCAACCCAAACCATCCTGTGATTCTCTGACAATCAAATACCAGCACAAACCAGTAACTGTTCTTTTCCCATCTCATTTCTCTGATCGAGTCTACGCAGAAGTTAAATGCAGAAGCAGGGTGTCAGAACAGGATGGGCTTCCAGGTCCCTTCGACCCCAAACCATTCTGTGATTCCCTCAAGAATTCACTAGGAAAGTCACACTTCTCTCACAGAGCAGGGATGCTGCCTGTGGAGCCTCTCTGACTCAAAACTGAGTTTCTTCACAACTTGCAGAGGCCTCAGAGAGAAGCAATTGCTGGCAGAGTGATTCAAGACATAAGAATCCTTTTGTGGGGAAAAAACGGGATCTCAGCTTTGTTGTTACAAGTCAGAGGTAAAGGGATGTGCACTCTGCAGTGGGAATGCAGTGAGGTTGATTTGCACACACATCTGGCCAAGTGGGCAACTCCTTTACCCACTAGTGAGCTTGACAGGAACAACTGGGACTACCTTAAAATTACTTTAAATTTTTACACTATTGCTTACACTTCAGCGGAGTCTGAGCATAGAGGGAAACCTAGAAGAGCCAGACAGGTTTCTAGGTATGTTTATTAGACCAGGAATGCCACTGTACAAGTGGTAATCAGGGAACAAATGCCATTACAGGACCATTTTCTCAGTGAAAGTTCAGACCAGTTCATTAGAAGCAGAGGCTTTTACTCTCTCCATTCCCTTGGAGTGATTCTGCCAACAGGTGACAAGCCCCACTCCATTCCAAGCTGTGTGAGCACCTGTAAGAGCATAAAACCCAAGATTACTAACTCTGAAATCAAGGAAACCTTCTGACAGAGGGCTATTGCCATTGCTTTTAGTTTATAGTTCATGTATTAGAACATGACATCTCATTAATTTTCTAATAAAGCAAGTGGAATATATTTATATTGAATAGTATTTAAATATTTCAGCTTTTTATTTCAAAATATCCAGTTTTAGCACAAAGAATCTGGAATTTAAAATTCCATCACAAGATTAGTATTTTAATCTAGAAATTTTTCTGCTAAAACCTGTACCTTTATAGATCAGAAATCCCAAGTAAAAGAGAGATCACTTGTGTTTCTCATACATTTTCAAATCAGGCAATAGTCTGACACAGAAATTTTTGTAACAACTCAAAATCAAGACATGAACTAACAACTTTCATTTCTATCACATCCCTATTCACTTACATAAGAAGCTCCTAAATTCTGACTACTTTTATCGCTATTTCAAACAAGTAAGCCTTCATGAAACTCGATCCCTTTAAAGTTTACAGCCCAAGTCGCAACTGACCAGTGGAAAAAACAACTTACATATCCCCACACAGTGGTGAAAACAGCGGCTCCACCAAGGAGGACCAGGTTTCCATATTTATCATGGAAGTTCGGCTCATACTTGCGATGAGCTTGTCTGACTGCAGTGTGCTGGATACCACGAGCTAAGGAATGTCAAAGAGAAGTACAGGAATCAGCTAAAACACACACTCAAACCATTCACAGTCCTCATCTCCCACCAACGGAGAGGCAAATGTTAGCATTAAAAGGCTAAAAAAAGCTGAAAAAAATCAATCTTTTGGACTTAGAACTCTGGAGTGACTCCAAAGCATAGGATACGCATAAATACTTTATTTTTTTTCAGCTTTTTCAGTTTCTCACTAGAAGTTATTAAGTCTAATTCCAGTAAAAAAAAATAAATCCTCTGAGTTACCTTTTTCATCAATGTGTTTTGTTTGTTCCTTCAATGTGCAAGCACACTTTTAAATATTACTGTTTCTCTAAGAAAGTATTTTGTGTAGTACTTAACATTTTCAGATTTCCATAAATAAATATATATCTATGCTGTCAGTACAGGTACCAGTATCAGCATTTTCAGGATGAAGCTCACCATCAAATTATGAGGTTGAAAATTGCAGGTATGGGCAACACCTTCCTCATTCCTTCAGGATTTTTTTAAAGGAAGGGGAGGGAAGTGCAGAAGGAAGTGGAAATAACCGTGGGCATGATGTAAATATCAGAAAACAAAATATGGGAAGGTATCTTCAGATGATGTACAATTTAATTATACACTATTAAGGAGAAGACAACACTGAAGAATCAAACCAGCTCCGAAACACAGATATGGTTTATGGTTGTGTATGAAGCCTTTGATTAGACAGTGACATGCATAAAGATATACTTTATAATCTTTAGTTCCAGGTCAGTCGTCTGCATTTATCCAACCATGATTACAGAAAATGACAGCAATACCCGTAATATTATTACAGCCCTCAGATGCTCTGTGAGGCTGCACAAGGTTTTTTTAAACATAAAAAGTCCTGAATATCTACCGAGACACATTTACTTTACATGCAAGCACCTCGGGCGAAGCACATCATGAACCGGGGCCAGATTTTAGAGGACCAGACTAAGCACTGGGGAATCTGTATTACTGCAGAGGCAACTTTAACCTTGAGCTTAAGGGATGGGTATTGACTACACTTCCGTCACCCCATCTTACAAGATCTGCATGCCCCTTTAGTTACAAGGTACAAAAGCACCGAGGAAGGGAATCCAGGGGATAAAACCAGGAGAATAAAAGAGGCAGAAAGGCGAAGGATGGCAGAATCACCCCCACCCAGCCCGAGGTGCCCTCCCGGGAGCGAGGGGGGCTGAGGGACGGTCCTGAGGGGCTGTGTGAGGGGCAATTGCTGAGGGGCAGCACTGAGGGATGGTCCTGAGGGGCTGTGTGAGGGGCAATTGCTGAGGGGCAGCACTAAGGGATGGTCCTGAGGGGCTGTGTGAGGGGCAACTGCTGAGGGGCAGCACTGAGGGGCAGTACTGAGGGATGGTCCTGAGGGGCTGTGTGAGGGGCAACTGCTGAGGGGCAGTTTGAGGGGCAGCGATGAAGGCCAGCGTGAGGGGCAATTGCTGAGGGGCAATGGCTGAGGGGCAGTGTGAGGGATGGTCCTGAGGGGCAGCGCTGAGGGGCAGGACCGAGCCCTGAGGGACCCCCGGAGCCGCCCGTCCTTACCGGCGAGGTTGAGCGCGGCCCTGGCCACGGGCAGCATGTCGGGGCTGAGGGTGCGGAGCGGGGCGCCTGCCCTTCCCGGCCGTGAAGAACAAAATGGTGGCGGCGGAAGAGGCGGCGCGGCGGGGCCCTGTGGGTAACGCCGGCCCCTCCGCGCCGCGGCCGCGGATCCGCCGCTCCTCCTGTCCCTTCCCGTCCCCTCCCGTCCCCTCCCGGTCCCTCCCGGCACCGACGAGCCCCCGTGGGGGACAGGGGGGCAGAGAGGGGCGGGCACGGCGCGATGAAGGGCTAAGGGTGTCCCGGCCGCGGGTGCAGTCGCAGTGTCAGGATGGCCGAGTGGTCTAAGGCGCCAGACTCAAGGCGTTCCGCGCCTTCCCGCGGCGGGGTTGGGTGTTCTGGTCTCCGTATGGAGGCGTGGGTTCGAATCCCACTTCTGACACCACTTTTTGGCCGTCCCGAGCGTGATTTTAACCCCCCCGGGAGGGCCGAATTGCGGAGTCCGGGATTTTAGTGCAAAGAGAAATCAGAAATCATTTTCAGAGCGGGCTCGAATAGACAAATAAAACCCAAAGCGTGGGTAAATCCCAATCGCTCTGTGGCAACTCCGCGTCAGAGCCAAAACCCACTGCACACCAGCTGAGGAATACCCCAATGCGTTTATAATTTACCTGTGTGTTTACAATTTACCTGTGCGTTTACAATTTACCCCTGTGCGTTTACAATTTAACCCTGTGCATTTACAATTTACCCGTGTTTACAATTTACCCCAGTGCGTTTACAATTTACTCCTGTGCATTTACAATTTACCCCAGTGCGTTTACAATTTACCCCTGTACGTTTACAATTTACCCCTGTAGGTTTACAATTTACCCCTGTAGGTTTACAATTTACCCGTGTGTTTACAATTTACCTGTGTGTTTACAATTTACCCGTGTGTGTTTACAATTTTAACAATATTTGTCACACACAGCCCAGCAATATACATGTGTGTATAGGATTATACCTTTGGGGAGCCACCAGCTAAGTTGCTTGAAGTTTGTTTGACATTTCTTTGATGATGAGGGGTCTGGAGCATCTCTGTGATGAGGGGAGACTCTGGGAGATGGGCCTGGGTGGTCTGGAGAAGACTGAATTTCATTAATCCATACAAATATCTCCAAGGCAGGTGCCAAGAGGATGGTGCCAGACTCTCTTTTGGTCATGCCCTGTGACAGGATGAGGAGCAATGGCCACAAACTAAAACACAAGAAGTTCCACCTCAAATGAGAGGGAATTTCTTTGCACTGGAGGAGCTGCCTACAGTCTCCTCCCTGGAGACATTCAAACCCGCCCGGACAGTTCCTGTTGTAGCAAAATGTACAATTTTCTTAAGAAGGGATGTTCTTTGATGTTTGGTATTTGTATACACGTCCAAGCCTAACCAACAAGAAGGGAGATTCAAAGTGTGAGACGAGGAGTAGCCAACAGGGTCCCCTTCTCACAGCCCCGTGGCCGGGGGGCCGGACCGGCCGATCTCCTGAGCCCCCTCCCAGCCCAGGCGATCCGCGGGGGCCGGAGCTCAGCGCCGGGGCCGTACGGACATCTGTCCCTCCGTCCGTCTCTCGTTCGGTCCTTCTGTCTGTCCATCCGTCCGTCTCTCTGTCCTTCCTTCCTTCCGTCCCTCAGTCCCTCCCTCTGTCCCTCAGGACTGGCCCCGCCCCCTCAGCGCTTCAGCCAATGGCGCTGCTCCCGCTCTCCGCGCGCCAGCGGGCTCAGCCAATGGGCAGGGCGGGGTGGCCGTGGCAGCCAATGGCGATGCGGGGCGGGGCGGCCGTGGCGGCCAATGGGCGGGGCGGGGCGGTGCTGACGGGGCGGCCATGGCGGCGCTGGTGGGGCCGGTGCTGTCGCTGGTGCTGGCGCTGCTCGTGCTGCTGGGCTGCGGCGGGCCTGGGGCCGCGGGGCAGAGGCGCAAGGAGGTGAGATGGGATGGGATGGGATGAGGTGGAGCCGCGCTGGGAGCAGCCGCGGGGGCTGAGGGGAGGGGAGGGCCTGGCCCGGCCTCACGGCGGGTCCCCGCCCTCAGGCTCGCCGGCCCTGAGGGGAACCCGCGGGCGCGGCCGGGGCCGGCCCAGCGTCTTCAGTTCCGGGTCCCTCGGTACTTGTGAGGAGCACTGTCCGAGAGTCGTGTTCCTCCCGCACGGGGTGTGGGGCGGGGAGCAGCGGGGGCCTTTGGCTGTAATCACATTGGGCTCCTGGCGTTTGGAAGGGTCCCTCTGTGTAAGTGTTTATACTTGTGTCCGTTTTATTTATGTGTATCTATATCGGTGTATACTTGCTGTAAGTCAAAGAAGAGTAGCTGTTGTTATTTTCATCATCATGGAGCGATTCTCGGGGCTGCCTTGTGCCTTTGGTGTTACTGCTTGGTCCCTTCTAACTGAGGAGATTTTGTGATTATTTACTCCAAAGTATTTATCTGAAGGAGAGTGTTAATAAAGACTAGAGAAATGCCTTATGATAAATGCAACATGTGGGAGTTTGTCAACATAATATGTTGTATAATATTGTAGAGTTGGTTGGCTCCTTTTTAAGAAATACTTTATTGTTGAGCACTCCTGAGTTCTTCAAATCTGTTCTGAATTACATTTTTTTCCAGCAATGCTGAAAACGAGATGTTGAGCTCACTTCTGTAGAGCTTTCCTCTTTGATGTTGATCGCACTGCCACAAGTTTTGCAGTCTGAGACAGTTTGGTGCTCAGTTTTGAATAAACGCTGGGGAGGGACTGGGTGCAGTTTGTACAGCCGAAAGTAATCTTGCAATTAGGAGCAGAAGGGAGGACTAAGGAGCTGAGGGACTTCAGCAGGTGTCATGCTAAGTGCTTAAAGCTGTGTGCCTTAGTAGGTGATTGAGGTAATGAGTAATATTAAAATGATTTCCAGGAGCGTCTCTTTGTGCCTTGGAAAGTCTTAATGAAGCATCCCATCATCTGGTTGGTGTTGTTCTGAAATACAGTGCAAATATTTGTTACAGCAAATCTAAAAACCTTCAAGATTGTGCTGTGAGACTAGAAAAAAGAAACAGCAATGTTCGTCCAACTTTATTTTCAGATGGTGTTATCAGAAAAAGTGAACCAGCTGATGGAGTGGGCCAGTAAAAGATCCGTTATCCGAATGAATGGGGACAAATTTCGACGCCTTGTGAAGGCACCACCCAGAAATTACTCGGTGATTGTGATGTTCACTGCTCTTCAGCCTCACAGACAGTGTGTTGTGTGCAAGTACGGGCTCCATTTAGTCCTAAATTACAACTTGAAAGTCATCATGTGCTCTGTAGGGAATTAAATTTAAGAATAGGGTTGAACTTTCACATAGGTAGGAGGAATATAATTGACAAGTTATAGTAGGATTATCTTTGAAATGTAATGTGTGGGATTATATGTGCAATGTGTATGTGAGAAAACAACATAATCCTTAGTTTTGTCTCCCTCCTAAAATAATCCCTGCATTGCAGAAACAGTATTTACACTGGTAACTTCAGGAGAAAGACAGGGTGAATGCTCAACTTCCCTGGCACAAGCTGCTGAAGAAATGTTTGTAGAATTACTTCTGGCCACACAGCCTGAAAGTTACTCTTAATTAAAATGTTGCTTGGCACTTATTGTTCATAGTTATAATCTCCTGGATCCTTAACCCTATTATGGCTTTCCTGTATTAATCCAGGGGTGGCAGAAGTCTGTGAGGATGATTTTTATACCTGGTCAGTTGAAGTTACTGGTTTGCCATCCTCTGACATGGAAGGGAGGACACACCTGGCTGTGTTTTGGTGCTCTGTGGGCAAGCAGCTGGGTTCCATTTCACATTTTAATTAGAAGTTATCTCTGCTGTGTTCACAGATTCCACAAATCTTCCCTTTGCATTTAAAAAAGCAGCAGTGCCAAATGCTTCACCTGAATGTAGATGAGTGTTTGGGCTTGAACTTTTTCTGTAACACTTAAACCAAAACTTTCCTTTTCACAGTAGGAAATTAATGTGGGAGGTGTGGGATGAACCTGTTAATGGTGTGAGTGGCACAGCTGCCTCAGCTGCTTTATAACTTGTGTTCTGGACAAACCCATGGTACAGCATCTCACTTGGTGTGTTTTCCAGGCAAGCTGATGAGGAATACCAGATTCTGGCAAACTCCTGGAGATACTCCAGTGCATTTACCAACAAGATTTTTTTTGCTATGGTAGATTTTGATGAAGGCTCAGATGTGTTTCAAATGGTAATGTCTTTCTCTTCTAACATTACTTTTGATTTGGGGTTTGGGCAGGAAGGTCAAGATGTATACAAAATTTAGTGTTATATTGATTAAAGGAATGGAAATTTAGAAGCTGCCACTCTTGAAAGAAATGAGGAGAGTAGAGGACTGGAGCATGGAATTGGCAGGAATATTAGCAGAGCTGACAGATCTGGAATAGGCACAAGGAGTGAATTGGTTTCTCTGACTACTTTTTTTCCCTGATTTTGTCTCCTGTAATAACTTACAGTGTAATTCTTAATGGAATTCTCCTGTTGTACATGAAGAGACAGGATATAAAGCACTGATGTCATTAAGAACAGCTATTGCAATTTTTAGATTAGTAGAAAATGATAGATTAGCCTTTTGGTTTAACTCATTTCTTTTCAAGTAGCCAGTCATTTTTAATAAAGGTATGAGAACGTTCTGTGTACTCTTGCAATTGTAGGTCACATTAATAGTTCATTATAGTCTTGCAGGTGTTAACTTTTTTTTTTAAGACATACTAATGTCTATTTGAAAGCTACAATTTAGGCAATGGTATTTTATTAAATGGAAGCTTTTGGACTGGAGAGTTTAAGAGGGATGTATTTTTATTATTCCTGTTAATTTTTTCCTTAGTGATACATTAAAAATGCATTCTTCAATGTATGATCTTTATAGATTTGTAGAATCATGTACTCCTATTTTGCAAATTTATTATAAGTAGAATTTAGAGAAGAAACGAGTTTTATAAACTATGTATGAGAAGAGAAATGCAAGCTGTGTGCTGTCTTTACCCTTTTTAAAAAAAAAGTAATTGTGGCTGAAATTGAAGAGTTCCTTTTTCTGATTGCATGGGTGCCAATGCAGCAAGATAGCTCTAGAACAGAATTATTCTGCTGATAGACCTTTCCGTGGCGCTGTGTTTCATGGTGCTGTCTTCCCTCTGAACTCTCTCCATGCAGCTAAACATGAACTCTGCTCCCACCTTCATCAACTTCCCTGCCAAGGGGAAGCCCAAGCGGGGCGACACGTACGAGCTGCAGGTGCGCGGCTTCGCGGCAGAGCAGCTCGCCCGCTGGGTGGCCGACAGGACAGATGTCCATGTGAGTACCCACAGCCAGCCCGTCCCATCACTGCCCCTGCAGCTCTGCCTTGCTCTGCAGTGCCAGCTGGGAAATGGCTCACCTCTGTATGGGGTGGCTGATGGGCCCTAAAGAGCTCTTGTCTGCAAAAAGTGGTTCAGGCACGTGACTGCATCTTTGAATTTCCTGATTCTGTATTCTGAGACTTTGTGTAATTCTGTATTTGGGAAGATGGTAAAACTCCTTCCTTCTCGCTCTTCTGTTCTCGTGGAAGAAAAAGAGTCTGTTAACAATGTAAAGGTGTGTAAAGCTGAAGTTACAGTAGAGGGGGAAGAAGCATTGCTTACTTCCCTAGTCACATCTATCATGTAAAATATTTGTGTGCGTGATACTTCTTCCACTCCAATATGTTGTGGAGCTTGTTGGCAGGAGTGCAGCTCTAATGTGTAATCCTACTGAGAGAAAATAACTCCAGTGCCCTGTGCCCAGATCCGTGTGATCAGGCCACCGAACTACGCGGGGCCCCTGATGCTGGGATTGCTGCTGGCTGTCATCGGAGGCCTCGTGTATTTGCGTGGAAGCAATCTGGATTTCCTCTACAACAAAACTGGCTGGGCATTTGCTGCTTTGGTGAGTAGTTACAGCTCCTGGCTGCCTGTTGGCATGAGCTTGTAGCAATTCAAGTCTTTAAAAGCTTCTGTGTTTAAAGATGCTTAAGCTGAGTAGAGGAAAATGAGGCACAGTTCATTTTGCTTTTTGGTAGACCGATAATATGACTTGATCTTGGTCCTTTCAGCTCAGTGAATGCTTGATTAGATGCCTTTTGTACAAATAAAAGCTAGGATGATGTCTAGCCTAAGGTTGAATTCCAAACCAGTATGTTTTGGTATGAAATGAAAAAATACAAGTTAAATTTAGAAAAAAATCCTTACAAAATAGTGTTTCTTCTTTCCTTTTCAGTGTTTTGTGTTAGCAATGACTTCAGGCCAGATGTGGAACCACATTAGAGGTCCCCCCTATGCTCATAAGAACCCCCACACAGGACAAGTGGTGAGTCTTGGCTTCATTTTCTTTACTGCATTTCTGTTGTATTTCTGCCGAAGGAGGTTGATGCTTAGAGACAAATCAGGGTGTGAATTCTCCTTTTGGCTTCTTTCTTTGTGGGTGAGTGAGGCTCACCTCTCCTGCAGTGAGCAAGGCAAGTCAACATATGTCTTGTACATATGCTGCATCTCCCGTGAGGAAGGGATGTGATAGTTTCTAAATTGCTAACAGCAAAATAAATGTGTTTATGTTGAGTCTTATATGCTAAAGAGTCCTATTGCTGAGCCTGGCAATTTTATCTTCAACCTGGTCATGTTAACTCATACGCTTATTGAATGACTTCCATATAAAAACATCTTTCTTTAAGATTCTTGAGGTCAGTTAATGTCTAGTTACCTCAGATCTGTGAAATCTCTTTCTTGGGAAAAATTGGTGTTCACGTAATTTGAAACACACTGTTCTGTTCATAGTACAGAATGAGATGCATTGTAAAAGCAGGCAGAATGTTTTGAGGGCATTGCATCTCCTCAAGTGCTTACACGTCACATACTGGCTTTTCTGATGCTTTTACTCAGGGAATTAATTGGGTAAAATGCCCTTTAATGCCTGGTTAGATGGGTTAGGCCCTCTGTATTCTGTGGAAAGTTGAACTGCTCATCAAACTTTTTTTTTTCCTACTTAGATACAACATCATGAACACAGCAATGTAGATCTTCCCATAAGGGGTTCATACTTTCACAAATTTCAATTTTTCTGTTAACCCAGTTGGTTAGTAAACTATTAACATAAATAAAACTGAGCCAAGCTACTCAGTGGAAGTTCTTATATTTCAAGTGTTTCCTTGAAAACTCTTCCTTTTGTTTCTTCTGTTAACATCATTCCTCAGCTTTCTTGAGGCTGAAGAATGAGACTTCAGTGGTATTGGTAGTGATGTTTCTTTTCTTGCTATGTCATGAAAAAGATTTCAAAGGCTTGGTTGTGGAGCCAAGCGAGTCAGGCTCACATGCAGCCTGAAGAGACTGCTCCTCAGCTTAGTGACAGTGTGTGTAACTGAAGGATCTGAGTCAGGCAATGCCTCAGGTTTGGGCACAGCAGGTGCAGGAGGGCCTAAGTGTGGTGTTTGCCCAGCTGAACTGAGAATCTGGACCATGGAGGCTGTAGCTGCACTTGCACATAAGCTGAATGGTACTTCAGGCTGGTTGTGCATGTTTATAGAAGAAAGATTTGTGATGCTGACACAACTGCCCCTCGAAAATCAGTGGTCAGCAGTTAAAATTGGTCGTGTTCCAAGGTGTGTTCTGTCTCCTGAAAGAAACATGCAAATTCCAGGCTCTGTAGCTGGTACTAATCCTGTCAAAGTTGACTCCAGTCTTTTCTAAATTCAATTCCTGTGTCTCTTACAGAGCTATATCCATGGAAGCAGCCAAGCCCAGTTTGTGGCAGAAACACACATTGTCCTGCTGTTCAGTATCCTTCCTGTGAGAAGCACGTGGTTGGTGATGATTGTTTGGTCAGCTTATGCTGCTGCCTTTTTTAGGGTACTTTGTCATGACTGTAACTGTCACCCACTGCTGATACAGGAGCCTGAAGAGCCTTTCTGCATTGACAACTGTGGTTTTCCTGTGCCTGTGATCTTTCAGTTGAATAGGCAAATGTTTACAGTTTTCTCACCACTTCTTGCTTAATTATCAAACTGAATGCAGCATTAAAGATGTGGATCTTCGTGGGATGAGAAGATTCTTCAGGATAGCCCCTGTTCCTCTGAGCACGTCTCTTTTTTCCAATCTCACTTAATTCTTGCTTTGGTGTTGAGTTCATTCCTCTGTTACTGATCTTTTTTCTTTCATTTCTTTGCTTACCTTCTTTACACTGGTTCATGCTGACAACTCAGGATTTTGCCATGCCAGTATTATATTGTCAGGAAAGACAAGTGGAAGCTTGCAGATTGAGAGCTTTTTCCTTTCTCATCTGTACAAAAAAAAAAGCTGCTTTGGAGTCATAAGAATACTCCAAAATTCAGTGTTGTTCTCTACATGTTTTTGATCCATTGTGTCTAAGTTTAGTCATCTCTGGGTAAAGCTTTTCTTCCTTGTCTCATCACCTGTGTCAGCTTGTGTGTTTTTTAATCTTTTATTCAATGGTTTTTGTTGCATTTTTTAAACAGGCATTTGGAGGGGAACTTCTGATCTTTTTTTATTGCTGTACTTCTGATGCATTTGGTTCACTGGGTTCACTATTTTGCTTTGCTAGGATTCATTCTTTGCAAATGTCTGGCTTTTTGTGTTGTCTGTGCTTCCTTAATTTTACAAGATTTAATTTTTTTTATTTGAAGAATTAGAAATCTTGCTTCTTGAAAGATAGCCTGTTAGATTAACACTGTATGTGTTTTGTTTGTTCTGTTAGCTGAGTAAAATGCAGAAGCTGAATTCCATTGGGGATTTTCCAGTTGAGTAGGAGTGTACTGAGCTCTCTGTGAAGGAATGCTGCTTCATTACAAGCTGAGATAATAAAGGCTTTTTTAAAATTCTTTTCCTCAAGACTTTCTAGTTTAAAATATAAACTTTACATTTATCTTCTCTTAAAAGTTGACATTATGAATACTTTTCCATCGCTTTTTTTTTTTCTTCTTTTTCCCCCTGTAGTTACTGGTTTGCCTGGGAAGTCTTTGATTTTTCCAGTGAGTTTTAATGTTCCAGGTACGGTGTGGGAGCTGAATTTAGGAGATTAGGGATGACTGTATTCTTTTGAGTCTACTGAACTTGGTTGATTTATCCTTAAACAATGTTTGTAGATGGTGGTGTTACTTTAGGAATGGTCCTTCTGCACGAAGCTGCTACTTCTGACATGGATGTGGGGAAAAGAAAAAGTAAGTACTGATACTTTTCTCTCTAAGGGAGGGCTTATTCAGTAAAGGTGTTTGATATGCTGGTTAACAGAAATGCTTTTGCATGGTGGGGTTTTCCACACTTCTCACCTCTAAGCCGAAGAGAATCCTTCGCATTTTCATCAATATTTGGTGCTGCTTAGCAAATTGCAAGGTAAACTCAAAGCCCATTGCTAAATGGAGAGATGTAAAGATGCTTTTTGCTAGTAAGGGAGTGAAGGGACTTTTTTCTTAAAGCAATTGTATAAAATTGATTGACAGAAGGAATTTGAAAGAAAATTGGTGTTAATTTAGTTGTTCTCAGTGACTCTACTAGAGATCTTATCTGGCCAAGTCTGTAAATATTCCAGGAGGCTTTTGAAAAGCCCAGCACTGTGGTGTTTCTGGAGACAGGTTACCAGAGTCTCACTGTGCATCTCTTGCAGTCATGTGTGTGGCTGGTATTGGCCTGGTGGTGCTGTTCTTCAGCTGGTTGCTGTCTGTCTTCAGATCCAAATACCACGGCTACCCCTACAGGTAGGTCACTGCTTTCCTGGGGCACCCCCTGTGATACAGCTGTAACACCCTAGCTCTGGGATCTGCCTTGGTAGGGAATGCTTCTAAAAATGCTCCACTTACTTCTCAAGGAGTAACAATACTGGTTGAAATAATCACCAGAAATAACAGTATTTGGTGGATAGTGGGATTTTTCCAGTCTGGTTGAAGGAAAGATGGTGGAACTCCTTTTCATACCATGGCATATTATAAATTATTTCTATTTTCATTATGATATCTCAGCCAGTTTATACTGAAAACAAGTATCTTTTTTTTTCCACCCTTCTTTTCCCTCCTCCATATTTGTACAGCTTGATTATTAATCCTTACAAGGAGGTTTTCTGATGCTTTAAAGCTTCCTACATTTTGGGATTGCTTCTGTAAAGAATCTAGTACTATTAATTGACTGCTTTATATGTGATCAGTATAGATATCTTAAGTGTGTTTACTGGCTTTTATGCATTTTGAAGGAATAAATGCATTCTGAGGAATCAGTTTCTAACCATTTCACCTACTGCAAGGAGTTTAATTTGTCTGGAAGGCTAATCCCATAGGCACATATTACCTGCTTTCTATAAGAAAACACTTCTTTTTAAAAAATATCTAAATAATAAAACTTGTTATTTCATGATGATGTTTCTCAAGACCAGAAAAGAGCTGAACTTACTGCCTGTGTAGTAACTGGTAACCAGCTTTTATTCTGGTCTATGCAGTGGTTTTATGTGGTCCTGCTAACTGTTGTAGGGAAGATCTGTATGTCTTTGTATTTGAGTTACTAAAAAATGCACTTTTTTAGCAACTTCACAGCTGTTTTTGCTGTAGTTGCATCAGGCCCTGTTTCTCAGTCTGATTTTCTCGGCCTACATGAAAGCAAAGTGGAATGTTGCACATCTCTTTTTCTTCCAAAATTAATAACAATGTTTTTTTTATTTTGTTGCAGTTTCCTAATGAGTTAAAGGATTCCAGAGTGTGTAACATCAGGAAGGTGGTGTCTCTGAAGTTGGGTGGAATGGAATGAAGAGCTAAATGTGTGGTTCGTGCTACCTCTGCTTACACTGAATGAGATAGTGAAACACTGAACCAAAGACCACATGTAGTGCCTTAAATAAAACAAGCAATTTGCTCTGAAGGACACAGAGTACTAAGATGCAATCTCTCTCTCATAAGCTTTACATCTTCTTAAGCAGCTCTACTTCTAGTGAAATTCAGAATTTAATCTTAAAACTACATTTCCATAGACTAACTAGAAGCAATACTTTAAATTCACTTGGATAATCTGTTTCTTTTTCCCTTGAATATTTATCGCTTTATTTCCTGTTTGTGCAGAGCAGGTAACAGCAGCTTCTCTGTCATGCCTTTTCATGGTTGAGGCAACACCTTCATGTACCTGGAAATCTTTTCCTTCAGTCTGTGTGCAGCCCTTGGAGCACACTCCAGCTTCCAGTGTGGAATGTGTGTATCCTAGAGCTGTATCTCAGTTTTGAGAAGAGTTCTTAATGGCTGTATGATGCAAGAGGTTGTCCCACAGATGAAAGGGGAATTTTCAACAGGTAGAACTGAGTTAATAGTTCAGTTATTCATTAAAAACTTTTTTTGCCAAATGCTGAAACTGCAACGTTTAAGTTGTAAACTGAGTCTCAGCTGAGAAAAGTGTTCTTATGCTGAGAAACAGACTCAAAAATATAAACTGAAACTACAAAGGTAACTAGCTATGTGTGGCATGAATTAAAACTTGCTAACTGGCTTTCAAGTTACTGCTCAGAGCCCTGACAAACCAACAGATACCAGATTTCTGGCCACTGTGTAAGTTCTTGCATTTTCTACTTCCTTTATCCCAAGTTTTTATCTTTGTGGAGGACTTGGGAGCATAAATACAGCATAAATGTTGTACAGATTTGTTAGCCTTACAATTGAATGCGTGTGCTTTTTGCTCTTTCTTTTTGTTCTCTCACCTCACAATGATACTTTGCCTTAAGAGCTCCTTAATGGAAGCCTTTGTGCCTCAGCCCAAACTGTTGTGCAGTTCAGCACTTGTACTATGGGAAATCTTTGGTGCCTGATTCAGTAATACTTCCTTCTGTAGGCTGTGGTGGCCTTGGAGGTTACTAGAAAATATGATGAGACATTTGTCTCCTGCTTCTGCCTCTCCCCTCTCTTAAGGGGTTACAGAATTTGGATGCTTTAGATTGAATCTCTGAAAGGACTATTATCATTCCAAGTAGAATGTTATTCTTATGCAGTTTTGCTAAATTAACACACATCTCAAGTGCCTTAACTTCACTAATTTAGCTGTTTGATGTTTCAGCTTGTTGAGATGCATTTTTCTATGCCATATGGAATGATAAGCCTTAGTGGAATGGATAAATTGTGTGCCTGGCTGGATTTTGGACAAGTTTCAATAAAATTTTTTAGTCTAATCCATGCTCCTGTGTCTTTTGAACTTTAACATAGAACAAAACAAACCCACCTCTTTTGTTCCACTATTGCTTCAATGTGCTAATAATAGACTATATAAAGTAAATAACCAGAGGATGGCTGAGTAGCAAATATGTGAGTAGCATGTATGTGTTTGTGTGGAAAATTACAGCCCAGGGTCCCAACACCACAGAGCCTGCTAATGGCATACAGATTGCACGGTTGTGGCTTGTCTTTGACAGCTGTCCTGTGGTGAAAATCTTGGCTTCCTGGAGTCCTAGACAGATCAGCTAACAGTGTTTCTGGAGGTGGAATCTTGTCAGCACTGTGGATTCACTTGGAATAACCTGGCACTGCTGTGCCTGGAGCTTATTTTCCTGCCCTGTTGGTAAAATTCACCCAATCAACTTTTAGCTTGGTGGTAATGCAGTCATGAGCAGGACAGGTGAAAGTGGCTTACAGTCTCTTTCTAAGGAAGGAATGGTTTTTCTAAAGCTTTCAGAATTGTTTCTAATTCTTCTGCATATGGGGTGCATAATTTATTCAGTCCCTGTAAAACCATCTTGTCATATATTGACTAAGGTTAAACAGTTCCACATCATGCAGGTGGGCGGGGGGTGGTCATGTTGACCTTCCACTTGAGACACTGAGAGTTTTGGATTTTCCTCTTTGTCCATGCTGAAATATGAGTTGAAAATAATGCTTCATTTTTCCAACAGTTTTTCTGTTCTCCAGGCTGAACCTGAAGTGCATGGAGGAGGGAACAAGTGTAGTGCAGCAGCAGATCAGAGAGCAGGACCGGTAGCAGGTTTAGAGAGGATGAATTCTGGAAAGCTTTGACTTGTGCAGCAGTTGAGAGGTAATGGACAGCTAAAAGGAGTGCTCAAAGTGACAGTTTGGGACATTGGCTCTTGCAGCTCACTGTCTAGTTAGTGTAACACAGTCTGGACCAGCAGAACAAAGGTGGGTGAGACACTGCCTTCGAGATCTGGTGTGGGGAAACTGGGTATTGCTCAGACCATCTCCTCTGGAAGGTGAGCCATTAAACAGCTCAGAAGGGCCCTAAAAGCTCACCTTGAGAGAGAGAACACTTACAGTAATTGGAGGATATGGTGTATTCTGTAGCTGAAAATGGGCTGTGTGGTTTTGTTAATGTGGTCAGCCTTAGTGATTGCTACTTTCTTTTGCTTTTGAGAGGGAGCTGTGGTGTATTTAAAGGATGTTTTTGAATAATAGCTAGAAATAATTCAGGGACTTCTCTCAACTAAGTGCAAGGCAAGATAGTAAATTTAATTGGATTAATCTGGATAATGGTTTGCATTATGTACAATTTGCTGGAAGTTCCTTGTCTTCAAACCATTTTAGTGTTCAGCACAGAACATGCTGCATCATGAGCCCTGGCACAGGTTTCCCAGGGAAGCTGTGGCTGCCTCATCCCTGGCAGTGTCCAAGGCCAGGCTGCATGGCGCTAGTGGAAGGTGTCCCTGTCCATGGGAAGGGCTTGGAACAAGATGGTTTTTAAGGTCCCTTCCAACCCGAACCATTCCACCATGGTGGTGCCTTGTGGTCATTCCTGCATTTAGGCCTTTAACATGCTCCATGGGCAGGTGTTCTTCAGGGGCAGAACTGCTTAGTCCTCCAGCAAGATGGAAGATGTGCTCAGCTCTGCATCTCTGTGTTCTTGGTGCTCGTGCAAACAACCTTAATTAATCCCCTCTCTGGTGGTCTCTGTGGCCGAGCGTACACACACAATCCCTGGATTAAGATTCACACTCAGCCAAGAGTGAGCCACAAATTTAAACCTTTTGGCACGCAGTGGGAGGGCCATCTGTGTCTGGGGAATACAGAGAGATGAGGGCTGGCTAGAGGCTTTAGGAGAGAAATAGGTACTTGTATGGTCACAACTGTCTGATGTGTAACTAAATGATTTTACAGCAAGGTTTATTCTGAGCCTTGTTAAAAGTGTGTAAAAGTAAGTGTAGCAGGGATTTTTTGATTCCTAGTCTATATTCCTGACAAATCAAAGCAGGAGTTTTAGAAGTACTGAGGAAAATCAGTTGCTTAATGTTCTAAATATTTGGGACATCCCAAGAAAATCAGATGCCTGAATGCTTGTTTGGATGTGCTGCCCCGGACATCAGATTATGCCAAATCTCATGGCATTTTATAGCCAAACTTTGTCAGGAGAAAAGAATGATCTGTAGTGCTCCTTCAAGGTTTATTGGCAGTGGCTTGTGGTAGTCTGCTGTAAAAATAGCCACTCAATAACAGAAAACCACTTAAACTGAAATCAGGTTTTTTAAGAAGTAAAAATGTCCAAGTGTGTTCATCTGCTGTGAGAGAGAATTCTCACAGAGGATTTGGAAAAGTCCTGGCACTTATTTTCTCTGTTGGGCCTTGATGTTTGCTGCTTTCTCATGCTGAAAAGGTTCAATTCTCAACTACAGACCACTACTCAACTGATTCCACACTGTCACTTGTAATTTTTCTAAGGGGAATAGAGTAACAGCAAAACAAAGGGCAAACCCAGGCCCCTGAGTGAGCACCAGCTGGTTTCAGTTTTGTCATTCTTTTTTGTCTGAGGAATAGAGAATGAGTTTCATTGCACGTAACCTGTTCCATTTAACAGCTCGGCTCTTGTCCATTTCTACAAAATTAATTTAGGCATAGTGTTTTATTGGTCTGGATTAATTGTGCTGCTTTTATCAGAGATAATATGAAAAAGATGTATATGTAGTTTGTATTTCTAGGTCAGAAGCACCTCGAAGTTATTAAGTTTTTATCAAGTTATTAAAATATTCTCTTGTCGTTTGATAACTATACATGTCTTTTTGCCATTTTCCTTAAAAGTAGGCTAATATGTACTTAAAACTAATTACTACCATTATGAAAAGAAATAATCAGTGTGATGAGACTTTACAGTGGCCCTTGGTTTGTCCTGCAAACTGAGCTGTGAATCCTCCTTATCCTGGGTCTGCAGGATAAGGCAGCAGTGTGGGAGTGCTGGGTGGAGGTTTGGTGGATGTGCAAAATGTTTCCCTAGGGATGCACTTGGTATCTGTCACACAGACTTCAGTGTGCTGCTGCAATCTGCTTTTTGACAGCCTCCTGATAATGTCAGGTTTGTGGAGTAATTGCTGGGAGATGGAAACATTTCCATTTTGATTTTATCTCAACCTTTTCTCACAGTAGGATCCCTTTTTTCTTGAGTGACTTCAGATATAAGTTACGAATTGGAGGCAATTAAGTTTGGTTCTTAAACAGCTTTCAAATACCTTCTTCCAACTCCCAAGGAAATAGTAAAAGAATAAAATATTACAGAGTAATAGTCATAAATCTGTGTCGTTATTCTAAGTCAGATATTTGTCAGCATCATGGACTAAATCCCTTGAGGAGGAAAATGAATGTTTTGTGTTCTTATTTTAATCACACAGTTGGAATCCTAATGCAGAGCTAAGACCAGGAAATGCTTCCGGGTTCCTTCATCTGACTGGTGGCAAAAACACTGAAGGGCTTTTTGCATTTTTTGGTGGAATTTGGAGCAGCCAGTTAACAGGGATTTATTTTTTCCTTCTGAAACTGAGTGAGAACACAGACAATGTTTGGTCTTCTCCAGGCGTAGCATTGGCCATGGGATAAGGTTTGGTAACAAAGCTGCAGTTAAACCTCTACTATTACTAAATTCAGCAATTACAGGATGCAGCTCTTGGGTAAAACATTACATTCTAAAGCAAATTGTGTTTAGACCCACTTGTAGAATTTCCCTGGGATATGTGAGCTTGTATATGCTGAGCTGCTATTCATTCTGATATCATTGCCTCTGCAAATGAAATGGGTATTTAAGGGTGACTTGCCCAGATATTTTCTTGTGTTTCATACATTGCTTTGTGAACAGAGGTGAGTTGGTATGTTTTATTTTTTCTTTAGTTTCCCCAGAAAAACAAGAATTTTTGAAACCAAGCTGGGCTGAAGCTGCAGCGAGTGGGGCAGCTTGGGGCTGCTCAGGTTCAGCCTTTGTCCTGCTCAGTGTCCTTCATGTTTTCCCTTCTTTCCTTCCTGCCTCTGAGCTTGGGAAACTGTCCTCCCAAACTTCTGGGCTCATGTCATGGTGAGCTGTGAGCACAATGGTTGACTGATCCCCACAGGGGTAGGAGGGTCATTGTGGTGATCCCCACAGGGGGAAGAGGGTCATTGTGGTGATCCCCACAGGGGTAGGAGGGTCATTGTGGTGATCCCCACAGGGGTAGGAGGGTCATTGTGGTGATCCCCACAGGGGTAGGAGGGTCATTGTG
>JAWWTY010000138.1:17539475-17584541 GCA_035222235.1 Margarornis squamiger
GGCAGTGAGGGAGCGAGCGGGGCAGGGCAGGGCGGGCCGGGCCGCGGGCAGGCCGCGGGGCCACCCCCGGCCCCGGTGAGGCCGCGGCGGGGCAGCCCCACAGAGCCCCCGGAGCCCCCGGAGCGGGGCGGGCCCGGGGGAAGGGGCGGCGGGGCCGGGGCCGGGAGGGCGCCATGTTCAATAAACTGTCTTTGTGTGGTTTCGGTTCGGCCGCGTGGCGGGCCCGGCACGGCGGCACCAGCACCCCGGGCACCACACGTGCGCCGCGGGCCTGCGAGGGATGCTCGCACCTAGCAATTGCATTTACAAGGGGACAAAGTCGCCGAAGCTAAGCAAAACTTTTGATTTAACCAGTTCAGCTGAACTGCTGTGTCCCTCCGGCCTAGGAGACAGACACAGGCCAGTAAGTAACAGAGGTTTCTGTACCCTATCCCAGCCGGGGAGTTCCTGTTTCGTTCCTATTAACCAGTACCAGGACGCTCTCAGCCTGGCCTGATCCTCCTACCCGCCCGAGACCCCCAACTCCCCAAAAACACGCCAAAAACAGGTTAAAACCACCCCAGCTTCCAACTGCCAAAAACTCAGCTGTTCCCTCCTCCCTCTTCTCCTCTTTACCCATGCAATTCCCCTGACTTCAGCAAAACCCCAACTCTATTTCTAACGTGAACAACCCTCGCAAATGCTGCACCGACCTTCGACATCAGTGCCATGGGAGGGAAGCATCGCTCTGTCGTTAGTGCTGAGCCGTGGGTAAAGTTTTATCCCGTGGTCATATTTGTGTATGTTTACCTCCCGCCTCTATGCTTATTTTGAGTCGGTCATAAGTACTGTGTCATTTTAGCCAGACGTTAAAGGAATAGTGGGTTTTCTCCTCTTGAGTACTGCTTGGCTTTAGAGCCTTAGTCCTTCCGAGGAGCGGTCTACAAAACGCAGATTCTAGAAGGTGATTATCGTTGTTGATTGTTAGAAATAGAGTTGGGGTTTTGCAGAAGCCAGAGGAATTACGTGGGAAAAGAGCAGAAGAGGGAGGAGGGGATAGTTGAGTTTTTGGCAGTCAGGACTTGGGGTGGTTTTAACCATTTTTTAGTGCCTTTTTGGGGGGGGTTTGGTCTCGGTCAGGTAGGAGGATCGGGGCAGGCTGGGAGCATCCTGGTACTGGTCAGTAGGAACGGAACAGGAACCCCCAGCCGGGACAGGATATAAAACCTTCTGTTTCTCGCTGCCCTGTGTCTGTGTCCTAGGCCAGAGGCACACAGCAGTTCAGCTGAATTGGTTAAATCAAAAGTTTAGTTTTGCTTTGATGACTTTGTCCCCTTGTAAATGTTATTGGTAAGGGTGAGCATTTCTCGCATTGATGTTGATCACGTGCTGATGTAGGTCATGAGTATTGCAAATGCACACTGTTTAGTGCGTGACTTCCCAGCAGTTTCTTGTGCATGTGTTACTCTGTAAGGCAGGGACCATCTTCTTTCTCCTTACCCCCACTTTCTCCCCTCTATGTCCGTAAAGGACTTTGACAGTTTAAACAACTTTTTTGTTGGATTGATTGTTTTGTGTGTAAACTCAATTAAGGGGCCTTAGCTTTGTTCTTCTCCAGTCCTCACACGTCAAGGGTAGAGTGATCTTTGTAAAACAAAAAGGTCTGGGTTGCTAATACTCATGTACTCATTTACAGTCATCATATATTCTGAAAAGTGCTCTTCCGTTTGGACCACTTTGCTTTTTATTTTATTGTGGTGATTGTATTTTGTTCCCTGTCCTCCCATAGTCAGCTTTGTCTTTTTTTGAACCACTTGTTCCTGGTCTGCAGGATGAAGGGTTTGTACTTCACCTTTCTATATCTTTCTGTTGTCATAAGTGCAGCAATTACCCTTTCTGCCAAGGGACTGCTTTCTTTGGTGCTTCAGAGGAAGAAGATACAGAAGTCATACATCTTCCAAGCAGTTTTTACATTACCTGTAGACAGGATTGGATTATTTCAGTTTATTTGTAATCCTGAAGATCAAAAAGCATGGATAGAACAGATCTGAAATTGTGTGTAGTCTTTGGGTGGGATCTGCCCACTGATTAAGAAGCCCCGTGACAAACTGTTTTTAAGACAGAACTTTTGGTGTCCCAAACTTTCCTTCTATTCATGACCTCAGCTCTCTTTCAGTCTAAATGTTTGTTATAATTCACATCCCTCATAGAGCTCCTCCTGAGCAGTTTGTCTGTGTTTTACCAGAACAGCTCCATGACAGGAGGTGGGCATGGCATTGCAGGGTCCCAGGATTTTGGGGTTATGATGAACACATTGCACGTGCTTTTCCTTGTTTCTCTCCATTCAAAATCAACTTAGAATTGGAGGTGAAGAGAATGAGATGAAAAACATGCTGTCTCTCTTTTGTTCCCATTTCCCACACGTCCTGTTGGCTGTCAGCTGCCTGCAT
This sequence comes from Margarornis squamiger, assembly GCA_035222235.1. NCBI lineage: Eukaryota > Metazoa > Chordata > Aves > Passeriformes > Furnariidae > Margarornis > Margarornis squamiger. The sequence goes on from JAWWTY010000138.1 coordinate 17,541,905, forward strand.
TTCTGTCACCCCACTGCATCCCCTGCTCTCTGCAGTTTTGCTTATGTGCAGAAATAAAGTACCAGGGGATTGTTGGTAAAATTCTGTGGAAGGTGTGCAAAAAAGTAAATTTGGATGGGAAAATCTCTTTGCAGCACTTGTGGAATATAGACTTAGAGTGTTTAAAAGGAAAATAATCAGTACTAGTGTGCTGTTGATGAAGTTTTAAACTTTTGTTATAAAGAATACTTATATTTAATATTAAGATCTTAGGAGTCTCCTGCGTTCAAGATGCGTGATTTAGAATTATGAAAACTGGAGTAACTTACTAAGAAACTTTAAAAAAAAATGCTGCCTCTGTAAATGTTTATAAAGATTGCTCTATAATTTTTATCCAAAAAACTTGGGGGTTTTGTCCTTTTTTAAAGTGGAGGAAACTTTGTCATAGTGACTTATGAGTTCATACATGGTACAAAATCAACAGGACAATAGAAGACAGCTTTGGAATCTTACTCACTTGGACTGTTGGGTAGTCAGTGTAATGATTGCATTTTTTTTTTAATTTGGCAAAATAAACTTTGCTCTGTTCTTTTTTATTCAAACTTTCCAACTCACAGTGTGATATTGGTCGTTTGGTCTTAAGGTTTTGGTTAAATTTTCTGCATTTTTGAGTCAGTTGACTGTCTTGGTTCTGAGTGATATTACAGGGTTGTTTGAGGCGTGTTATGTGATGCCACAGTAATATTGGAAGTAAGTCAATACCAATCTTCTCTATTCCCTGAAGGGACAGTGTAAGTTCCTGTCTTTCACACTGTCCTGAAATGGGCATAGGTGGATTCTTTGACTCTTCCTCCAAGAAGAGCAAATCTGTGTTGTCTTCTGTGGCAGATGTGCCCCAGAACCAATGTTTGCACCATTTAAATTAAATTCTCTGAGAGGAGCTTACTGCGGTGACTTTGTCATTTCTGGTTTTGTACAATACTGCCTGTTAGGGTTTTGTAAGCTTTGGGTCGGGGTTTCTGTAGGGCTTAACTGAAGATACCTTCATTTTCCATGAAAGAATTTGGTGTGACAGAGGGGTGTATAATACAAATCCTGCAATAAGGTGACCTTAACATCGTGGAAGCTTGAAATTCCTAGTTTTCTTATAGATGAACTCTTGCACCCTCTGCTTGAAGGGTGGAAAAGGCAGTGCTATTTACATGCCTATACCTCACCAAAAGAAGATATCAAAATAATGCTAAAATGTGCTGTATTCACCATAAAACCAAATTTCTGCAGTCTATGACAAAGTGCATTTTAAATTGGATCACTAGAAGTGTCTTTTTTCAAGGGAAAGCGTAAGGATAGTGCTGAACCTCATGAAATCTCTTTTGGTATTGCTGGAGCTCAGCTTGTGCCTGCAGGTGATTTGGAAACATGAATCAGTTCACAGACGGGTCAGTGACAGGTTGTGCCAGTGGTGTGGTGAGAGGAGAAAGAAGAGATTGTAGAAATCCAGTGCAAATATAATGGAAGGTTTTATATTGACTTTAAAAGAGGTAAAGTGCCCTGATTTACTAAAGGAGAAGCATAAAGCTTTCATAGCCTGTGACAAAATCTAGTTATCATTCAGGATGGATGATGGATTGATTAGTGTTGGTTTTTTTTTTTCTTTCTCTAGAAAAGGAGTGAAACCTTGAAAAAATCAAGGATTTGATTACACAGGTTGCTGACCAGTGTCAACTTTAGTGCTATTTAAGCAGTTTGTTTGCAAATCCAAAAGCTGCACAGTTGTAGAAATTTCCTTCTGAGTAGGTCCAACTTTAGGTTTTTTGATAGGCTCAGCCTAGAGGCCTGGTTGGGCAAACACATCTGTCATGTAAAGCAAAACTAGAAAATAGGCAATACATTCAGGACTGACAGTGGGGCGAACTGAAATGGCTTTTACCTTGTAAAATTAAAAACTGAGCTTCACGTGGGCTACTGCCTTTAAAGCCAGTGGCAAGTGTCATTGGGAATATCTGGGAGAGCTGAAGGGAGAGGCTTTAATTCTCAGGCAGAGTTTGTACTGAAGGGTGTCTCATTGAGAACCTGTGATCAACTGCAGGAGCAGAAGGCAAATGAAGCAAAAGGCAGTTTTAGGTTGAGGGGCCTGATGCTGTTAGATATGGGGCCCTTCATTCCCCTTACACAGAGGCTTTAAGCATTTAAGTACAGCTGTCTGGTTTGTATGTTACATGTGCTAATTTGAGCTTCCTTTCATGAGTTAATATGGTCAGGTGTGCAATTTGTCATGATTTCTGTATGGCTGAAAATAGTGTATTTAGATTTTCAAGTGGTGACCTCGATCTTTTTCGTTTTCAGGTTATTTCACCATTGAATTTACACTTTTGTGTGGCATTGAAGCCAACCTAACAGTGAGATTATTTGTCTTACATCATTACAAAAACAAAACTTTTTTGTCTGTCTGGGTTTAAGATGTCGTTAAAGAAACAGCTTCAAAAATGAAAGTTTATTTTCACTTCTTAGTGAAGCACGATGTCAACAAAAAGAAGTTGTGTAGTTTTCCCTGAACAGAATAAAGGGTCTCTTAGTGACTTTGAACTGTTGTTATCTCATTCCCCTTGTGTGTCTGGAGGAAGATAATTCTGTTTACCTGTCTGAATCTGTTATGCTGCACTTAAGCTCCAGAGTTACTTCATTCACACATCATTGAGTGTTTGTACCAGGTATCACTTGATTGAGCCCCCGTGGATTTAAGGTCGGTTCTAAACAAAGTAAAGTGAGTGTGTGTTAACAAAGTGTTTAGCACAGAGTATCTGACTCTGAAGTGCTGGATGCCTCCACCTCTTTCCAGTCAGAGCTTTGGTATTCAGGTATTTTCTGATGAACCTGATTTAGTGAGTTCAGCTTCTGTGCAGAAGGCAGAGGAAATACTTGTATGGAGGAGGAGGGAGAGAACTGAGGGTGTGCAGGGCATCAGCTGTGTGCGAGGCATGAGGGTTTGTGTCCTTTGGCAGCAGAGCTGGTTGATGCTGACACAGACTGTGTGAATCCTGATAGTAAAACCTTACTTGTTTCGGCATAATTGCTATTTCAGTACAAATAAGGTCCAAAATATCAATTTGATGTAGGCTTTACAGCGCCATGTTGCTTTGCCCTTGGAAAACTAATATTGAGATAAGAAAACCCCACTGGGACCAAGTGATCTCTTTCCCCACCTTTGTAAAACCATATTTTAATTGTTCCACTGATAAATGATAGGCTGATTTTATTTTCTGGTTTGGTAGTTTTCCTGAGAGAAGTAGGCTTAGGATATTGCAGGAGTCTTCACTCCTTTTTTTATTGGAATAAGAAAATAAACAACTTCTATTGTAGGTTTTATCCTCTGTAACTCTTCCTAACAGCTTTAAGCCGTTTCATTCATTGTGTGTTCAGCCACAATATTGACATGTTTTATATGAAACAACTATGCACTATGTAGGCTCTGCCCTCATAACTGAAATCTTTGAATGGGGGTAAGTCTAACCCTTTTCCTTCTCATCAGGAAAAACTTTTATGAAGATTTGTAGGTAACACAGTACTGGCCTGATTATAGGAAGGCACAGGTACTAGGTCTTCCCAGCATCTTAATTAAAATAGTCAGTCCTTTGCTGGGGGCTGTTGGATTTCTGTTGTTCGGGGTAGAGTGTGAAGCACAGGATGGCAGTCTGCAGGCCAGCAGTTGAAAAGCACATCTGGTTTCATTTTTCTTTAATTATTTTTCCTAAGGGTTGTTTAATTTTGTCTGCTTAATAATTGTTCTACAGTATTTCATTTTAACTTTAAAAGTGAAAAATTACTGGGACTTAACTCGAAGTAACTGTAAATATGAATTTAAAAAACTTGTGCTCATGGACTATTTTAAAAGTTTAAGCATAGGAAAATCCTAGACAAGTATTGAACATAAGGAAGGCAGGTACTTAAGAAAAGCCTGTTTGTCAACATTTGAATAAAAGCTGTCTCCCTGACTTTCAGGAGCCCCTTGAAATTCAGATGAGGAGCACTTCTTTAGACTAAAAGCTGGTAGGATCCTGTGGAAGAATGGAAAATCTGTTTGTTTAAAGAAAATGCAGTTTTCAAACTATGCTTCCAGATGTTGACAGTAACTGGGACATTCTCTACCTACATTTTTGAAGAAAGTCTGAAGAAAGTAGATAAAAACTGAGGTGGATAACAAGGTTTGTAGTGCAGTTTCACAGTGTAATCCAACGGGACCCAGGTTTGCTGCTAAAATGGCCACTCCTGTTACTTACACTGCCCTGGCTATGAATTTTCATCACCTCAGCTGCCTTCAGAGAGAATGACCATGTGAACATGTGGTGAGCTGGATCCAAATGAAAACTGCTCCTTAAAATTGTATGTGTCCAAGGTGACGTGACTGCTTTGGAGAAGCAGGATCATCAGCTAACACAGGTGATGTGGTGGGCTGGGCAGCACGCTGGGTGCCCACCAAAGCTGCTCCATCACAGTCTCTCCTCAGCTGGGCAGGGGACAGAAAATCCCATGAAAAGCTCAGCTTGAGATAAGGACAGGGAGACCACTCAGCAATTACCATCACAGGTGGAACAGACCCCACATGGGGAAATCAGGTTAATTTATTACCAATCAAATCAGAATAGAGTAATGGGAAATACAACCCCAGTGTTAAAACACCTTCCTCCCAGCCCTCCCTTCCTCCCAGGTTCGACTTCACTCCTGATTCTCTGCCTCTCCTCTGTGAGCAATACAGGGGGCCGGGAATGGAGGCTGTTGTCAGTGCATCACACCTTGTCTCTGCTGCTCCTTGCTCCTCCTGCTCTTCCCCTGCTCCAGCTGTGGGGTCCATCCCGTGGGACAGTCCTTCATGAACCTGTCCCATGTGGGTCCTTCATGGGCTGCTCCAGCCTGGGTCCTTTCCTGTGGAGTTCAGGAATAACCTACTCCAGCACAAGTTTCCCATGGAGTCCCAGCCTCCTTTGGGTATCCTGTGCTCCTTTGTGAGGTCCTCCCAGGCTGCAGGTGGGTCTCTGCTGCCCCATGGACCCCCGAGGGCTGCAGGGCCACAGCTGCCTCCCCATGGGCTGCAGGGGAGTCTGCTCCAGTGCCTGCAGCTCCTCCTTCCCTTACTTTTCTCCTGACCTAGGTGTCTGCAGGGCTGTGGCTCTCACACACTCTCATTCCTCTCTCCCAGCTGCTGTTGTGCAGCAGGTTTTTTTCCCCCTTCCTGAGTACATTATCCCAGAGGCACTACCAGTGTTGCCGTGAGCTCAGCCTTGGCCTGCCCTGGGCCTGTCATGGAGCCCTCTGGCATTGGCTCTGTTGATGTGGGGTTCGGCACCTTCTCACAGGAGTTTGTTGCCCTGCAGCCCCCCGCTACCAAAATGTGGCTACACAAGCCCCGTACAGGTAAGAACATACAGGGGCACAGTGGTCTGCAGCCAGACTGAGTGAAGCATGTTGTGTCTGCAGTAGGAAACCACCTGTCTCGTTCTTTATTCTGTATATTTGTAGACTCATTTAGCCTTAGAGGTGATTTGCCTACTATGGACCTTTTTGTTATCTTATTAAAGGCCAGGCATTTTCTTGTTTGATTTTCCAGCACTTGCTCTGAATGTAGGTAGGAAATGGTATTCTTACAAGATAGTTTCCCAAGGTCACAAATCAGGTTCATGGCCAAGCCAATAATAGCAGGACACCTTCCCTTTCATTCCTGTTTTAATTAGGCTGAACAGTGTTGAAATAGCTCTAGACTGATGGTGAAGCCATTTGCTTAGTGCACACAAGTCTGAAAACAGTCGGAAGGATTGTTTTATGCAGAGGAGCCTGCTTGCCTCACTAGTGCTTCTGACATGGTTCTACATTTTTAGGCTTCTGTGTTTTTTCAAAAAATACACATTTATAGGTTGTGATCAGTTTCATAGTGAGTGAGTCTGTTTTGCAAAGAATAAGGATTTTGTGGTAGGAGCTTAAAAAAATAGATGATTATTCTCAAGTATACATGATATAAAGTCACTTTTGCACAAAACTGGGTAAAGCATTGCCCTAAATTAACATTTCTCTCTGGTGAAGTATAGTAAGTGAAACACCTTTTCTTAGGTTTGACCTGGTATTCCTTAATACAGGCTTATGGTACAAAATGATGATTAATCAAGAAGAAAAGCAAATTAAGAAGGCTTTTTAGTATTAGTTTATATATTTTCTTTTTTGGTTGTTTGTCAGCAAGAACATTTTGTTCTGAAAATGACAATTTTAGGCTAGTTAGGATAAGAGTTAATAAATGGTAATAGATAATGTTCCAAGTGTTAGTCACAAAGACACATGCTGAATTTGGTTTGTATTGAGAATACTAAACTCATCTATAGTTCCCATTTTCTTTCTAAAATGCTGTTACCAAAACAAGTTATTTATAAACTAAATGAACAGAATTCCACATGTGGCTTTTTTTTTGTTTTGTTTTTATTTTTGTTTTTAGTACCAAAAATGTACTTTCTTGTGGCCTTTCTAAATATGCTTTATTTCTTCAGACCATCTGGAGTGGATATAAAATCTCTTTATATGCTTTTACTATCAAATAATTCTCAACAGCTCTAATTTTTTTTTTAACTTAATGGGTGGAAATTGTCATTTTGCCTCCTTTCTAAAGGAGAGCATGCAAGCTGTTAAAACTGCAGTGTGCCATTATCATGGTCTGTAATGTTTCCCAAGTATGCCCTCCCTCCATGAGAAAAGGGAAGCCCGAGTTTAGGGACTGGCAGTTGTGTAGCAGCATGAGTCCTGGAATTAGAGGGAAAGACTTTTGGACAGATTGAGAAGAAAATGTTAAGATACACTTGAGAGTTAAACAGCTTTGTTACACTCTGTGAAAGTTGCTCAAGTGATTGATGGCACATATGCAGTCTTGAAAGAAAAGTGCCCTTTGCTCATGCAGAAAATCTTCCCATTAGCATGCTATTTTGTTTTATTTTGAGTATTTCAGAAGGTAGCAGGAAATTGGGGATTATTTTTTAAATGGATGTTTTATGCTGTTTTATGTGTGGTTCTTTTCACTGGTTGAAATAGTCATTTGCATTGATGTGATGATACCCTTTCACTCATTGCTCTGGAGAGCACTCACCTGCACATCCTTATAAAACGGGGTGTTTTCAGCAATAACAGATTGAAAGTCACAAGTTATGTTCAGAGAAATAGTAGAGATGGTAAAGGTGAGTGGATCGAGCTCCTGATAAATACAAGTTTCTGTGACCTGTAAAACAGTGACAGAAAATGTTTGCTTCTTGCTGTTAGAAGACTCTTTGGAAACTAGTGGGGAGCCAAACAGTGAGAAGGGTGGAAGCCTGTATCCTTTAGCTGGGCTCCCCTCTGCAGGGAGCAGGGTAGGTCAGCAGTTGGAAAAAGCTGTCTGGAGCAGCTGATAAGGCATGATGAGTCAGACATATCAGCTGGCAGATTCCAGAGCTCTGATAGTGGCCAAACAGCTGAGTGGGAACTTCCCTGCAGGGGTCCCAAAGCCCTCACACCTGCAGCTGGGAAAGTCTTGTCTCAGGGAATTGCAGAGGAGGAAATCTGAAATAAACCACGCAAAATGCAAGGGAATAGCATGGGGGTTATGAAGGGGTGCAGCTTTTTGAGGAAAGCATGGGATCAAGGTGTTGCTTTTTACTGCAATGGGCATGTACACCTCAGACTAACAGTTCCTGGAGTCTGGGGTTACCTACTGAAGAGTCCCAGGGCACTGCTTTTTATAAATGAATTACCAGTTCTCATACAATCAGGTCAGGGAATGATCTGGTCCTGCATGGTTGTCTTTTGACAAAATTAACACATGGCACAGCAGGTTTATGTAGATGGATGATTTTTAATAAAAGTCTTGCATGAGCATGTTGCTCTGCCACACTCAACACACTTGGTTTTTTTATTAAGGTTGTAGGGGGAACTGGTGTCAGTTCTAGTGTTTTGTATCCCCAAAGGTTTTGTTTTTGGTAATAAAAGCAAGGTTTTATTGTTTTTACCTGTCTTGTTTCTGGCAAAGTAGAATCTTAATTTTTTGCTGTCTTCATGGCATAGCAGCATTACCACTCAGACACTCGAATTCTCTCAGTAACTGTAAATAGTAAGAATTACTTAGAATAGACTTGTTGTTGTTAACAGGGTCCTTAGTGCTTTTTTGTCAATAAGAGTGCACCTAGGAGTTTGCTCAGGGTTTAAAAAAATGTCAAACCATCACAGTGTTCTATTTACTTTGATATCCTTTTGCAGAAACAAGCATTAAAATCTCTTGTAGGTGTGTATTAATTGAAATGAAGCATAATTTCTTTCGAGCTTGGTAAATTAGAGTGAGATATGTAAGTGACCTGAAGTATTACTTGTATTTTAACAGTGAAAGCAAATTGAATACATTGGTACAGAAACTACATGATTTCTTGGCTCACTCATCAGAAGAATCTGAGGACACAAACTCTCCTCCAGCATTGTCTAAAAACAAAAGCATAGGTAAAAATACATTTTATGTATTCTTTTTTACTTTCAATGTATATATGATTGTAAAGTCCAATAACTTGCTGTTGTTATTTCACTGTATCACACTTCACTGGGACAATTATAGAAAGTCCTCATGTGATTTAAGTGGTGATAGCTTAATAAATACACAGTAGGCCTTGGATGCAGTATTTATTTCAGTTCTGAATCTTTCTAAATGTGTAAAAAATAATCTTCTGGTAATTTACCCTCTATGAAACACAAGATGTCTGTATTTGGTGGGGTAGGAGTTCCTTGTTGGGCATTCCCAGATTTATACATGCAGAGTCCTGGTTCTGTCAGAGACCACGGTTGTGCTTTTTGCCAAAACACCCATTTTCTCACCACATTCAAGGAAATCTCTTGGAGAAAATGGTGTGGTTTTTCTCTGGACATGAACTCTACGTATCAACCAACCAAAGGCCTTTCAAGAGTTCATGTGGGCGAAATCTCTTAAAGCCTGAAATGAAAGTGTAGCACCTGGTACAGTCAGGCTGGGGGTAACAGGTTCCTCTGCTGAAGTAAAGCTTTTGCATGCTTGTAGTTGTGGAAGAAGTTCTGGAGATGATGCTTTCATAGTTATTTGTAAAAGATTTCGACATGTGATCTGGAAACATTTGAAAAGGAAATAAGACCTCTGGAAAACCTGGAGTCTTGCATTAAGTCAAAGTTGGTTATGAGGAGCTCTTACTTACAAGTTAGAAATAGGTAATGAATTTTAAACACTGTTTTGATTACGGTGATTAACAGTGAAATTATTTCATATCAGGACTGAATGAAATCTGTATTATTATTATTATCAGTACTGAATAAATTCTAAATTTAACTGGTTAAACTGTTTCTTAGTTTAACTTGGACTGGATACAGGTGCAAAACCTTTCAGTCTCTACTGTTTAACAAGCCAAAAGTTGTGCTGAAGTGGTAGAGTCCAGGAGAAGGAGAGTGTGCTGGCTGTGTTAAGGAGTTTATTTTCAAACTCCTGTTGTCCTAAGTAATATCTTTCATGGGTTTTCTGGTGTGCTGTTTTTGTCTTTTAATGTTTTGTTTTGAGAGAGTCTGCTGCCTGTGGCACTCACCTCCTTGTGTCAGCATCAAACTGAACTGCTAACACAGGAAAAAGGAATTACTTCTGTGATACCTCAGCAGAATAGTAAAATAAACTGGTGTAGATGCATCTCCAAGTGAAATTGTGCTGGGGAGCACACTGGGGAAAAGAAATCTTTTCTTTTATCCTATGTAGTTAAAAGGTAGAATTTGATTCCTTGCTGTAAAATACAGATTGTCTTTGAAATGGGTATACTTGCAATTCGTAGCTGGCATATTTCAGTGTTGGCTTTGGAGTCTAAAAGAACATATTGAAGTTGAAGAGTCAAGATTAAACACTTAAATATTAAGAAATGTCAGAATTAATTGTGCAAATTTCCTTCCCCTCCCGGTGTTCTGTGGGTAGTGGCAGTGTCTTTAGCAACTGTGCCTGCTTTTTTGGTAATCCACAGGATGCTCGTTACAAACACAAGTTATGGACATGATTGGGGCCAAATCAGGTTTATATAGTAATGGATCTTAGGTTGTTCCAGAGTTTGAGAGATGTGTGAATTACTGGGTAGAGTGTTGTGAGGGTTGTGAAGGTGGGCAGTGACTAATCTACAGAAAAACTCCTTCCAAATCCCAGGTTTTTAGCTCAGAATACAGAAATACCAGTAATATTCTAGAGAAGAAATTTCAGGTATCTAAAAGGGCCAAAAGTGTTGTCTGCTTCCATTTTTTATTCCCTCCTTCACATGTGGAAATGGCTGGATAATTTTTGCTGCAATTTACTGAAACAATTCAGCCCAAGTCAAGTACCCAGCATTGAATTCTCTAACCAAAGTGATTAATTTTTTTTAAAGTGTAGAAGAAAATTGTTTGGTTTTCCCAAAACTGAAGTTTAAGGATAAATAAGTTGAAGTGCTAAATCACCAAGAATCCTGATATGTATCCTGTAATTACACTTCCTTCTCCATAGTGCATCAGTTAAAATCCTGCTGTTCCTAAGCCTTTGGAACAACTTTTCCAAGTACCATTGAATCACTGAACAAAACATTCTCTTCCATTTCCAGGACTGGTGTATGGGAACAAGTGCTAATAGGCTGAAGGTCTTTAGGCTTTATGTTCCACAGTTTCCAGGATAGAGAAATGGGAATTCTCAGTCATACCCTGTATCAAATGGGTTTTTTGTCTGTGGTTCCATGATCCCAGATTTGATACTTTAATGTCAACAGGTGTAAGAGAAAATACTTGAAGTTCAACTTCTTAGAGATTAACAAAAATGCACTAATGGTATTATTTCTGCATGCAGCTGCACTTCCATTGCTTCAGGATTTCTGCACCAGTGGGAAGGCTGTTCCTGAACTGAACTGAACTGAAAGGGATTCCTAGATGATTTCTGTAAAATTTATGCTATACAGTGAAATGTGTTTCCTTGTTTAGCAGTGTGTTTCTGAAAGTCACAAAGTCATCTTTATTTAATGTGATGTGCAATGTGAAGAACTTGATGTTTCTTACATTTCAGAGGATTCCTTTAAATTCTCTCCTTAGGTAAAAGTAGAGAACCTAAAGGAAGTCCAGCCTCAATGGAGAACAACAGAGATGAGGTAGGACTTCTAATTGCATGTGTAGTGCAGAGTGGCTGAGTTTACTTTGTTGCTTTTACAATAAATATTGAAATAATCCTGTGAGAACCATATGGTAAATGTTGTCATGTCTGTTGAATGGAAACATTGGCTGTAAAATATATAAAAATAAATGTAAAATGAAATTTCATATTTTGAATTAAATTCACTTTGATTTCGGCATGTGCAAGCAATTGTTTCTATCCTCCTCCCCTTTTGTTTCTAAATTACTGAAATAAACTAATTTACTTGGACAAGTTCATTGTATTTCTGGTGCACAATTCCTGAGAACAGTGTGTCCCACACAGGCTCTAACAAAGAGTTTAGGCTTTGCTTACCTGAGGTGTGCAATGGCATTTTGTTAAGAAATAAAAAGTGCTGTTAATTGATTCAGATTGAGTATATTGCAAAGTGAGTTTTTCTTTATAAAGAAATTTGGTTAACGTTCATTTATCCTGATTCTGTTCTTGGATTATATATTAACAGGCTCTTACTATTTTTGGTTTAAAAGAATTGGTCTCTATTTACACTTACACTGTGGTACTCAGATAACAATAGGTACTTAGTTGTCCTTCGAGGTAAATATGCTTTGTTTTTTAAAAGAGAAAGAAATATGGACATACAGGATCTATATTAAACATGAGCAGATTTCTTCTATAGGATGTGTTATACACATTAAAGAAACTTTTCATGTGGTGTGTGTTACCACTGACCATTCTCCTGTTGGAAACATTCTGCTTGGCAACACCTTAAGATGTAAAGAACCCAAATGCCAGAGTCCTGCCTTAGTTTGCCTTTACTGCTGTAAATTCAGGTGTTTTAAACTGCACAGACCTGGCTATGATAGGAGTGCAAAAACCTCTGAAAAATGGGTTTTCCTGTAAAGGCAGCCAGTGCTTTCTGGCACATGAGCCATATAAGAAATGTTAGTGTTCTGCTGGCACTTCCTGGGTGCACACTGGCAATAGTCCCCAGTGCCAGCCTTCCAGAACCCTCTGGGAAAGGAACCCTCTTGGGAAAAGCCACGGGTTCTTCATGGAAGAGCATCCCCACTGCGCTGCTTACTTCTGATCTGAAGCTCCATGGATTTGGTTTAACTGAGCTGGGTAACTGCTGAAATTGTGTGGCACTTGTTAATGCTTTTCCTGCTGCTTTTTTTTTTTTCCTCTTTTTGAGAGCAGTGGTGACTTCTGAGATGTATTCTAGTTAAAGCAAGAAACTGGTTTTGTTGACAGATCCCTCAGATACAAATGTGTTGTTGACCTTTACACTTTTTTCTTCTTTGTAGGGCAGTAGTTCCTCAGAAAGAACGAAATCCTTAGGATTATCCCGTTCCAAAAGGTTGGTTTGGAAAATAAAAACAAGTAGATTACTTTTTAGTATGTGAAACTTTAGAAAAGTTGATGCACTGTGCCAAATATTTTTGGTATCCACCAGTGTAAATCCATAGAGTTGGCAGAGTGCTGGTACGACAAATGCCCCATAATATACTTAAAATTCAAACCATTTCTCAGGGTCAAAGGTAAAGATCAGAAAGCTTGATTTTTATTAACAAAGACATTTCTTTATCCCATTTCTTCAGGACAGGTGTTTATACAAGAGTTCCTTCACTTTTGCTATTTCTACATGTAGGATTCTAATAAAAATGTAAATTGGGTCGTCTGGAAAAAAGGCTTTCTGTACCTCTCTGTTGGGACGCTGTGCTGCTGAGTTGTCCTGTGCAGAGTCTGTCATTTGTTGTATCCCTGCTTAATCCCCTCTTTGACCTACAAAGTATGGAGTTCACAGTTTACCATCCCTTTGAGCCTACAGGAGACAGGTTATTTGGGTGCCAGGTACAGCAGACTTGCTCTAGCCCAGCTCCTCACCTGCTCCCAGCTGATCCTCCTTCACGTTCTGTCCTTCGTGGGGGTTTTTAAAATCCCAGTGAATGGTACAGATAGTTGAGCTCTCCTAAATGCACCATTTCAACTGCTACCTTAGCACTGCTCTTTGCAGTATCTCTTCTCACCTTTATATCCAATTTTCTTTATTCTGTCATTCTGCTGGGATTAGTATTCTTCAGCCTCCTTTTTGTTTGTCTTGATGCTATATTTGCAAGTGTGGTTTTATGTTTGGCTTTACTTTCTTCCTCATACTCTGAATCCAGTGTCCTGCTGAAGTCTTTTTCATTTTCATTGTTTTTAGTCCTGTTTTTTTTTTTCATCCTGTCTTACCACTAAAGGTGTTTCCACTCATGTTTATCATACTTTGCCTAATACAAAATCAGTATCCTGCAGTAGTTCATGTATTGCTTTCAGATTACTGAAAATTATGCTCCATATTCAGTATTTTTTTCCCTTTCCTGACATAGTAAATTCATTAATTTTCATGGGTTCGGGTCAAAATTATGTTTGTATGGAATTCTAGCAGCTGATCCTTTTAGTCAACAATCAGCTTTTTCATTTATCTCTTTATTTCCTGTATTTCCTTGCAAGCATCTCTTCAGCCAAACTGCTTTTTGTAATTTGTTAATATCTGTGTGTTCTCTTGGTGCTGTCTGTTAAACGTGGAATGATGGATCAAATTTCTGAGCAGTCACCTGTGTTTCATTTAGGGTTTTTTTCATAGAAGTGTGGCTTTCTTAAAAACACATCAAACCTTGTTTTCACAAAAAAAATACAGCAAGGCTGTGAAGCAAAAATATTTTATTAGTATTTTTATTTCACATTGGAGGGTATAGTTCCTGCTCATAACAAGAAAATTAATGTACCATTTATATGTAGTAATAACTTTGGAGCATCCCACCTCATAAAGTCTTAAATTTAAAAAGAACATAGTTTTCCTCAGTTAATATGATGCTTGCAAAGCTGCAGGCTTACCTGGATTGCAGTATGTGCTGTTTGCCAGAGCATGTTTTTTTCTGTCTATGCAGGAAACCTACAGTTGTAACCAAATATGTTGGGTCAGACGAGGAACAGGTTGTAGATGAAACTGTAAATGAAGACGTTTCCAATGAGAACTCAGAAAACGATGTAGATATGCAAAGCTTGCCTAAAGGTAGGTCATGTCTTTTTTGTGTCTGAATTCAGCAAATTAGCCAAGATTGTGAGGCAGCCTAAATAATGAACTAGAATGCACATGTGTTAGTAAAATGCCTGTCTGAGGTGCTGTTGGCTTTTACATAACACACATCCATGGGAGTGCTCACAGCAAAGAGGAGCCCGAGCACCTTTGCTTTGGGACCTGGCATGTTTCAGTCCATGGGTGTACCAGGATGTGCTGGTGGCTTAATTTCAGATGCCACCTCTATAAAACCTTCACAAAACAGGGAAAGGAATTTCTTCTGTTGTTTCGTAGAAGTCTCAAGCTCTGTCACCTGGAGGTCTTATGTTACAGTTCTGTCTTTGAGGTTATATGTTAGCAATTAGATGGACAAAAGCAAAACTAATGCTGGGGGTGAAATGTCATTACTCAATGTATTTTTAAGCACCTTTTAGAAACAGTTTATTCTGTAAGCTTTACATCCCTCTGCTCTTAACTACAGGATGAGTTTGATTAATCTCCTCCATTTCTTACCTATGAAAGTTACAGGAAAAATTGCTGCTCTTTACTGCATGAGTAGCAGTATTTAGAGCAGTCACTTTAAAGTGATTTTTTTCAGATGTGAGATTATTTTCAGTGTCCTCCAACAGAAGTATTAAAACTGGGCTCTTAAATATGAAAGAAGTTTTTTTCATTCACATGATTTTGATTGGTACTCTTCATTTAAATGAAGGATGTGAATGTCTGAATTTTGATAAAGACAAAGCAAGTTTTATTCTACTGCTTTTTCATTTATTTCATGATGAAATAAATGCAGGTGAGAGAAACTGGATAGAAGGGGCAAAGAGAGAAACACATAGTTACTGCAAGGGTTTTGAGGGTTTTAAGTGATGTGACCCAAGTCCTTTATTTGTAGCATCCACTGCAAATTCCTGTCCACACCCCCCAGCAGTGTGACAGTCCCGTCCTGCACGTGCCACCTTAGGGCAGAGGGAGCAGAATTTGCTCCTTGGCCCATTCAGTCTTTGTAGTTTGAAGTGTGTGGTGGTTTGTTTTCAGTTTTGTTTTTCTTTTTTTTTTTTTCTGTGAATATCTGTGCGTTCAAAGCTTTGTTGAGTTTTAGTCAACAGATTGCGCTTTTTTGTTGGCTTTATTTAAACAGACCTTTTGCACTTCATTTGGATGTGTAATGGTTTCCAATTTCTAAATGAAATTGTTCTAGGTACAGTGGTTGTACAGCCTGAGCCAGTGCTGAATGAAGACAAAGATGATTTTAAAGGGCCTGAATTTAGAAGCAGAAATACCGTTAAAATGAAACCTGAAGCTCCCAAAAAGCGTGGAGGTAAATACAATTTAAAACGTCTATTCAAACGGGTTTAAATTGTTGCTTATGACCACATTTGGTACATCTAAAAATTGTTCATATTTCTGATAAATTATCCTAAAAATACCTCCACTCTTCTGGCTCTTTGTTCATTAAGGATTCTGACTGACAGGAATTAGCCTCCATTGCTGCCCCTGCAATGCAGCAGTGAAAGCTAAGATTAGTTCCCATTAAACTTGTTATTTGTTTCAGTAGGTATAGGGATGCATTATTAGGCACAGTTTCTTGGTTGCATGCAGGTGTTACAGATATTCCTTTTATAAGGAATTGGTACTGGAATGTTCATTGACTCACCAAGAAAGCAACCATGTGGGACATGTATAGGCAGATTATCCATCAGTGAACTAAGAAAAATCCTAAACCCTCAAACAATTCAAAGATTTTTGTTTTTAAATTGTGGGAAATCCCTTACTAGTGGGCCTTTCTAAGGATTATCTTTGAAAAGCTGCTGTATCAGCTGATTTTCCATAGCTCCTGCTAAAATGGAGGTTAGGTAGATTATAGTACTAAGAGGAATTCATTTCTTTTGTTTTTTTTCCAAAAATGAAAGGAGAGGGAGGATTATGTATAAAGTAGACAATAAGAGGCAGATATTTTTGTAAACACTACTGACAATATCTTAGTTCACATACCTACAGCAGTACCCAGGGTGTTCATACAAACAGATCCTATACATACTGTTTATTCTTCCCATTATATCATTTGAGATAGTTGCTCTCTTTTAAAGTCTTACTGTAATTTATTAAGTGCTATTTCTCCATGTGTGGTTGAAGGGAAGTGAAATGTGACTGTGTGGAAACGTGCTTGTGCATACACATGGGCTCACGCATGATGTTAATCACATTTGGAGCGTTGATGTTTTCTCTGAATTCTTAATCTTTGCAAGTTGGTTTTGTTTCATTCATGCAAGATGTCCTGTGCAGCATTTAGGAATGCTTTTCCCATTTGTGCTTACAATAATTTTGCAAATGGTTCAACAGAATTCTTCAAGGGTACAATGTTGAAAAGATAGGACTCTTCTGCTTGAGCTTTGTGGCCTGTGTCTGCATTCCCAGTACAGTTTGTATGACCTGCCCTTCCAGCATTTTTTCTCCATCCCTAAGGAATTTGCAGGCCACCTTTTGTGTATCTGGACTGGTTACTCCTGTACTGTGCCTGACATGGGGTGATAGTTCTGAAATGGACATGAAGAGTTTAACCCTTACCTTTATCCAGCACAAGCTCAGCTCTCTTTGTGTCACTGCTGATAATATTTGATTTTAGAGTGTGTGTGTTAAACTCCTGTCAGCTTTCAGGAAAACAGGACAATGGAACAGCTACTGCCTGCTCCTGTGCTGTCCTCATTTCTAGGCCAGCAAAAGTAGCCAGGTGAGGGGTGTGACTCCAGTCAACCTCAAGAGCAGCTGGATTAGGGAATATATTAAACCAGTTTGTTTTTGTCAAACTCTGTCAGCTTCTTGCATGAAGTGGCACTGACCTTTTTCTTTGCCTGACTGAGGTGCCCTGTGCAGGTACAGAGCAAATAAATGTGTAGTCTCTGAGATCCTGAATTGTCTGCACATTGCAGGTAAATAATAAAATAAAAAATGCCAGTCCATCTTGTTCATTTTGGAATGCATCTTTGCATTTTTATTAGGAATTATATGTCCTGCATATATTAGCAATAGTGGTAGTAATAGAGCTCTTGCCTTTCTAGCAACCAAATGCTCTCCTCAGAGACTGTAAGAGGCATTGTGTCATTATTTTCAAGTGTTGTGTCTGCAGAATGGTTATGGTTGTATTTTTGCAAATAAACTCTAGTAGGAATGTTTTTAAGTATTTTCTCAGTATTAATTAGTAGCAGTTTAATTTCCTTGGATCATCATGGTTTGTAGTAGTAACATGGCTTACAGAGGTTTGCCTCATAAATTATGTCTTTCTGGTGGTGCCAATGTGCAGGTTTTAGGAGGAGGCTGCAGTGCTTCCCCTTGGCTGTAGAAAAGAGGGAAGTGGCTTGAACTTGGCAGGGAATGGTGTGCTCAGGCCTGGGCTGGGTTCTGTGCTGCAGAACGTGCCATTCCTTTCTGAGGAGAGGGATGCGATGGATGCCTTTATTCCAGGTTAGCAGCAGTGTTTGAAACTGGTGTTTGAGCTGGCTCTGAGGTCGGGAGAGGGCTCTGCAGACATGCAGTCAGGCATGCCTGGAGGTTGGAAACAACATGCATTCAGAATTTCCCTGAGTTGTGAGGGTCTATCAGCTGTTCTCACTGGCCCCTGAACCATCTGAGATGGTGCTTCAACAGTAGGTTGCTGGTAGCTTGTGTTGTGTCTTGAGAATGTTCATTCAGTTTCTTAACATTGTGGTGTTGGTGCTTCTGTGGTAGTGATTATTTAAAAAATAGGAAAAGATACATAGTCTGCACTCATATTGTAGCCATTAAATTAAACCATTTGAGTTAATTTCTGTGTACCACTTACTGAACACGGCAGCAAAGAACAAGTCACTGTTGAGTGATCCCATATCAAACCTCTGCCTTCTTGATCCCAAATTAGGTTTTTGAATTGTATGAGCTTTCACAAATGATTTTCTTTTTTCTATTGCTGAAAACAGAAAGGTTTCACAGTATTAATTAGTGGGTTTAACAGCCTGGCATGGAGTGAACCTGTCAAACCCACGTTCACCCCTTCTGAAATCAGCTGGGGGGGTTGGCAAAATTCTTGACCAAATATAGGTACAGCAGCAGGATGGTCCACAAACTGGGAGCAATCAGCAAGATGAGGAGGAACATGTGTATTACAGCAAAATTGTAGTTTCATAAAAACCCAAACAACAAAAACCACCATCACAAAGGGAATAAAATGTGAGAAAAGAGTTTTCAGGCACTATTAAAAAGATTTCATGCATCTTCTGTAATGGTTTTCTGTATTTTTCCTTGAGAAACTAAAATTGTGTGAAAGAAAATGTAGCACAAACATGAATTAAAATGGTATTTGTTGAAGTAAGATTAAATTGGGAATCTTGTCCAGAATATCAGGGGTGCTCTGGGAGAGTGTTACTGATGACTCTTATTTAGGTGTGTTCTCCTGAGGTGACCAGTTAAGCCAAATTGAATCTCTCAAAGGAAAAGAATTGTATCTTGACCCCAAATGAAGCACAGAAATTAGAGGGAAATTCTTTCACTCTAAAATGGCAAGTAGTTACAGAAAGAGTTCTCTAGTGCTGGGTGGTGAAGAAATAAAGGTGTAAAACGTGACAGGCTGAAATATTGTAAGAAAATGAAATAGGTATATATAGATTTCTTAAAAAAAAAAAGAAATTGAAACAATTAATGTGTGGTTTATAATCCTCTCTATAGAGGAAGGACTACATGGAATTGTAAGCTGTACAGCCTGTGGGCAGCAGGTGAACCATTTTCAAAAGGATTCAATCTACAGACATCCTACACTGAAAGTTCTTATTTGTAAGGTATGTGGTAAACAATTCTGCTGGTTTAGTTTGAAATGTCATACTAATTGATTTGGGTGGGATTTTGATTTTTGTGGCAGTAGTTCTTTTTTATTAGTTAATCAAGTTTTTAGTCATTAGCTGTTACAATCAGGGAAACTAAAAGCAGGAGAAAAAGCAAATACACTTAGAAATTTATATTCCTGTTTTCTTATACCCCAGTTAAACTCATTGCGGTTTATTTGTAATTTAGTTTTATAGCTTTAAGACTAATCTTAGTGAATTTTTAATGTTTAATGATCTGTCTGAAACTTCTGCCTGTTCATAATGTATTGTAGAAGCAGATTCAAGTGTGGATCTCCTGCTAAAGTATTCGGTGTAAAACAGTGTTGGAAAAGGAGCAGAAAAGTAGTTTCAGAGCCATCTCGATTTATGCAGCTCCTGGATGGTTCTAATTCATGGCAGCTTTGTAGTGATGATCTGGTCCATAACCTGAACCCACATCTGGGTCTTCAGCTGCCTGGTTTCCTGGTGGCCCCAGAGGGGCTCGGAGGTGCCTGCAGTGGGAAGAGGTGGGGAACAGGGCAGGAGGGAAACATCCCTCTCCCGCTGTGGAGACATCTGTTAATTTTCAGAGATACAGTGATACCTCTTGCAATCTGTCTCTACAGCCTAGAGATCCTGTATTTATGCTTGAGCACAGGTCCTATGGGGAGAGGCTGAGGGAACTGGGATTGTTTAGTCTGGAGAAGAGAAGGCTTAGAGGTGACCTCATCACTCTCTACAACTCCCTGAAGGGAGGTTATAGCCAGATGGGGGTTGGTCTCTTCTCCCAGGCAGCCAGCAGGAGCACGAGGGGGCTCTGCCAGGGGATATTAGAAAGAAATTCTTTACAGAGAGAGTAATCAGGCACTGGAATGGCCTGCCCAGAGAGGTGGTGGATTCACCATCCCTGGAGGTTTTTAAACTGAGATTGCATGTGGCACTCAGTGCCATGACCAAGTGAACAGAGTGGTGTTGGATCAGGGGTTGGACTCGATGATCTTGGAGGTCTTTTCCAACCCAGTCAATTCTATGATTCTATGATAAAGGTATCACTGAAGATTGAGAGATACAGATCTGTTACAATGCACATTCCTCTTCTCTCCTACTTCTCCCCAGTCTGATTATTGTTACATGTTCAGCTGGCAGACTTATCTCAGGCATGGCCGTGTAGTCGGATGTTCTGCCTCATCTGCCTGTTCTGGCTTGTTTCGTTTATGAAATACACTTTACAAAAACCAGCTTAGAGGGTGGCTATTTTCCACCTGCACTGGAGTCCCAACTCTTGTTGCTAGACTTGAAAATCCTCAATACATGACTGTAGCTGTCAGTGTTCCTGCCATGCACTCAAGTGACCTGTATCATTTTTGTAACTTCTTTAGGGTGTTGGGTTCAATTGCAGCTCTTGACTGGGAGCTCTGCTACGTAAATTTAGGGGTTGTTGTAATGAAGATAGTTAGTTTGCAGCTGAAAATTGAATTGCTGGATGTTAACATCAGGATAAATGCTGAAGACCTTTTTATTTAAAGCCTTATGGCATCAGATGCTAACATAAGCAGCATACAGCTGAAAATTGTAATTTATTTGGTATTGTGTTGGGGAGGATGTGGTGTTGATTTACCCAGGAAACAGATGGAAAAAATGCAGAGATTTGAAGAGATATATTCAACTCATGTTCTAAAACACACAATTACACAGCAATCAAACAAAAGCCTGTTTAATTTTCAAATAAACTTTGAGCCATCTAAATAAGAAGTCATGTTTTGGGCCCTGTTGTATCCGTGGAAGGTGTTTTTTAGGTTACCACAGATGTGAAAGGCTCAGAGTGCTGAAGCCTTGCCACCACTGCTTTTAGTGGCAAGCTTCTGAAATCAGATGAATTACTGAAGCCCAGCTGAGAGTTAATAAAGGACTCCTTGTCCTGTCTCTTTACAGACTTGCTACAAGTATTACATGAGCGATGACATCAGCCGTGATTCCGATGGCATGGATGAACAGTGTAGGTAAGTGTCCAGAACTGCAGAGCACCCACAGCTCTTCTGGTTTGTGCATCTTTATGTGTTACTATTGCCAGAAAAACCCTCAGTTTAATAAGCACTTAAGCAACAATTACTTATCACCAAGAAATAGTCAATCCCAGGGCTTTTCTAACTATTTGATTGTTATTTTAGTAATTAACAGGCAAATATTTTATGAACAAATCCAATAGCAAACGCTTCTAAGACATCACATTTCTATGTAAATAACGTGCCCATTACTTGGTCATTAACCCATAATGCCCATTAACCTTACAAACGTTTTAAAGGCGGGGATAGAATCTGGCATTCTAAACCTTGTAAACCACAGGAACTTGGTTCTCCAGATGCATCTCCCACTTCTGAAATACTGAAGTATTTCTCTGTCCTTAGGTCTAAGTGTGTAACTCCATCAAAATTGTACAGTCTCTGATACTTAGGAACTTTTCAGGTCATATGTGCCTGCAGGAGTAATATATCAGTTAAGGCTAGAAAGACTTAAGCTAATTCCTTTTGCAGTGAAATAAATCACTGCAACTTCCCCCTCTCCTAAATTTTCAGAAGAAACAGAGAAATTAAAATTTAGTTAGTTTTTTCTCTTGAAATTGCATTTGAAAATTACCATTTCAGCCTTGTGAACTGTTAATCCAGTACGTGAATTTTCTGACTTGTCAATTCTTGAGTGCTTTTTCAGACGTGCTTTTAAAATGTTTTCAGTTAATGGGTACCTGTTTATTACCTGAATTTTTAAATGTGTCAGCCTCAAAATGTGTCACTGTGTCAGGAGTCAGACCTCTTACATTGCTCGTGTCTCGTTTCAGGTGGTGTGCTGAAGGTGGAAATCTGATTTGCTGTGACTTTTGCCATAACGCCTTCTGTAAAAAGTGCATTTTGCGCAACCTGGGTCGAAAGGAGCTCTCGACTATCCTGGATGAAAACAGCGAGTGGCACTGCTATAGTTGCCATCCAGAGCCTTTACTGGACTTGGTCACTGCTTGTGACAGTGTCTTTGAAAATTTAGAACAGTTACGTCAACAAAACAAAAAAAAGATCCGAGTTGAAAGTGAAAAAAGTAAAATATATGACCATACAGTCAAGTTTTCTCCAAAGAGAAATAATGCAAACTGTAATGGTGAAGAAAAAAACCTAGATAATTCATATTCAGGTTCACTAACATATTCTTATAAAGCACTAATGGTGCCAAAAGACTTGCTTAAGAAAACTAAAAAGCTGGTTGAAACTACAGCAAATCTGAATTCTAGCTTTGTAAGCTTTTTGAAAAACACCGCAGAAAATGTAGAAATAAGCCCAACTGTGCAACTGTGTCAGCTGAAAGCTTTTAAATCTGTGCTGAGTGACATGAAAAAAGCTCATCTGGCACTAGAAGAAGGTCTGAACCTAGAGATTCAAGCATTGAATGTTAAAATCAAAGATAAAAATACCAAAGAGAAAAAACCTGAGGTTAGATCAGAAAAAAATGAGGTGAAAAAAGATGAAGGAAAGGAACGTGTGGCATTAAAAGAGGATGATGCTGTACAGACGCAGGAAAAAACTGTATCAGAAGAGCCTGAGAGTGAGCCCATGGATCAAAGTGTTCCAGCAGTGGAACAGACAGATACCAAACCTACTTCTGGGGAAGAGAAAAAGTCTGGCAGAAACGAGGAACCTCAGTATGAACCGAACAGTACCGAGGCTTTGGACATGGATATCGTGTCCATTCCGTCATCTGTTCCTGAAGATATTTTTGAGACTCTAGAATCTGCTATGGAGATTCAGATGCCATCGGATGAGCAAGACAGTGGAAATACAGGAACAGATCACGAGACCCTAAATTCAAATACAAAATTGAACACTCCTGTGAAAGATACCAAAAGTGGTACCAAGTTAAAATCGTCGGCTAAAGGAACAAAGGAATTGGTTGTAAAATTGACTCCTGTTTCACTTTCAGAGTCTACAGTTAAAGATGAAGATCAAGACAACAGTCTAGAAAAGGCAAATAAAGCTGCTGCTGAGAAACCTATAGCAGAAAACTGTGATCCCGTGAAACAGAATCACAGTGCTGGCAGCGAAGCCTCCACGGAGAATGAGGCTGTGCCTGTGGAGGACTCTGATCTGCGCAGGTCGCCGCGTGTGAAAACCACCCCGCTGAGGCGCCCCACGGACATCAGCCCTCTGACATCCAACTCCGAGGAGGACAGCAATGACACAAGCAATGAGAAACGCAAGTCATCCAGGCAGCCAGGGAGGAAGAAGGAAAAGAAAAATCCTGCTGATGGCACTGCTGATGGGCCCAGCCCTGAGAAACTTTCCACATCCAAAAAGCCATATGCTTTGGATCAGAGCTCAGATTCTGACGAGATGCCAACAGTTCTCAAAGAGGCAGCGATGGTAAGTCGTAGTTCCTCAGACATTGACAGCAACAGTGAAGCACCAGCAAATGATCAGAAGACTTCAGATTTTCAAGAGAGTCAACCAGCAAAGGATGAAAATGGAAAACGAAAAAGAAAAAGTTCCAGTTCCGATTCGGATTTAGACGCTAAAAGAGGCAAGTCAGCTAAAGATGCTGCTGCCGCTAAAAAGAAGCGACAGAACTATTCAGATTCTTCAAACTATGATTCGGAGTTAGAAAAAGAGATAAAAATGTTGAGTAAAATTGAGGCTGCAAAAAAGCCTAAGAAAAAATATTCACGAAAAGAGGATAGTTATGATTCTTCTGAAGAAGAGCAGAGGAAGAAAGTAAGCAGTAAAAGAAAGGTAAATTTAAAGAAAAAGAAAGGCAAATCTTCTGAAGATGATGATGCTGAAAAGTCTTCCCCAGAGAAGGAAGTGAACCATTCTTCTAAAGATAAGAAAGCGGGTAAGAGGTCATCTGCTAAGGACAAGACAAACAGAGACTCCAAAGGGAAGTCTGCAAAGACAAAACACGATGAGTCCTCTGATGTTGAGAAGTCTTCACTGGAGAAAGAGGAAAGCTCTCCTGAAGGTAACAAAACTAAGGATTTGAAAAAGAAAAAGGCACAAGAAGATTCTTCTTCAGAGAGTACTGAGAAGTCTACAAAGAAAGAGCTCAAGTTTGAGTCTTCAGAAGACAGAACAAAGAACAAGAAAGGATCAGAAAGCAAAGCGAAGAAATCTGAAAAATTGAAAAAGAAAGGTTTCAAGAAAGAACAGGATGATTCCTTATCCGATATTGACAAGTCCTCTGCAGAGAAAGGAAGTTGCAATTCTTCTGAAAATGACAAAATTAAAAAGGAACCTGTTATTCCAGAAAAGAGAAATTTGAGAGAGAGAGTAGCTAAAAGAGTGCACCCTGATTTATCCTCTGATACTGAGAAATCTCCTCAAAAAGAGGAGAGTTCTTCTGAAGATGCCGTGCGCCGTAAAAAACGAACTGGAGCTAAAGAAAAGAAAAAAATCAGTCACAAAAAGAAAATTTCCAAGAAAGAGCAGAACGACTCGTCTTCTTCTGATGAGGAGTCATATGAAGACAGTAAGAAAAAGATTAAAAGAGGGCCAGTGAAGGAAAATAAAAAGACTAGCTTAAAAAAGAAAGTGTCAAAAAAGAAGGGGGTTGTCACTTCTTCTTCCTCATCCGATAAGGAAGAAAACGATGAGCAGAATTCCACAGGCGATGGAAGCAGCGACGAGCAGAAGATCAGGCCGGTGACTGAGAGCTTGATGCTGTCTGCTGGTGCAGGATTCAGTCAGTCATCAGGTGTGCAAAAGATGGTCATGTGCACCTATTATTAATATATTAATAGAGCAGTTTTCTAAGATTTGGGTGACATTTAATAATCCAGAAGTGAAAAATATTCATCAGTAGGTGATTACACATGTAAATGTTTGCAGCCAGTTAGGTTTTCTGATACTGGTTTGGAAGCAGCCGTTTTAAAGTTCCCTTCCAACCCAAGCTATGCTGTGCTTCTCACATTGCATTATTTCAGTTTGTGCAGCTTGTCCCTTGAGGAAAAAAGGATGTCACTGTAAATGGAGAGGCTTGAGAAGCTCCAGTCTGTAGCTCAGCTTGGCTTTCCAAAGCCCAGTCCTCACTTTGCCTGCCCAGGGACTGTTTTGGCAGAAGCTGGATTGAAGGAGTAATTCAGGGAACTCAGGTTTTTCACCTCCTGGTTATGTGCTGGAGATGACTCTGAAGACCCTTGGCATTGTAGGACACATTTAAAAATGAAGTGGATGATTTTTTGTGCCTCACAAGAGCCATGTAGCCTTAGAAGAGCTTGTGTCACGTACAAAAATCTGCCATTGCTTATTGTTTTCATAGCAGGTTTAGTAGTAATAACTGTTTTCCTTGCCAAGATGCAACTGCTTCATCAGTGTCCTGAAGATTTAGGAAATCTTAGGAAATTCAGAACTGCTGTGCTTAAAATACTTGGTTTTAAAGAACTTAAAAAAGAAGGGCAGTTTTCACATTACGCAGACAGTAGTCAATAAATGAATTTTCAACTAGGAAGAAAATCTCTTTGCTGTTTTAATTACCATGACAGGTAAACTGTTTCCTGTTTTTTTCAATTATTATGTTTCATAGAACTTTCTGTACATTACCTTAACTGTGGGTTGATACAGTAGTTTGCAGAGCTGCAGCTAAACTAAAAGAGAATCACACTTCAGTATGTTTGTGAAGATACAAGGGGGAATGGCTTCAGACTTAGAGTAGGTTTACATTAGGTATTGGGAAGAAATTCTTGGTTATGATGGTGGGGAGGTCCTGACACAGCGCTGCCCCATCCTTGAAACTGTAAAAAGCCAGGTTGGACAGGGCTTGGAGCCACCTGGGCTAGTGAAAGGTGTCCCTGCCCATGGCAGGGGGTGGAACAAGGTGAGCTTTAAGGTTCCTTCCAACCCAAACCATTCTAGGGTCCTGTGATGAGACAGCAGAAGGGACATGGCTATATTTTGACTTTCCAGGAAAATACTTGTAGGCAGATACTAAGTACAAAATGACATGATTGTTATTTGTAGTTTTTTAAACAAACAAAAAACCTCACCCCTTAAAAGCCCAAAACACTCAGGTTTTAAACTGGACATAATATTGCCCCTTTTTCCTATCAGCTTGGCAGTGACCCACTTCTTCCCGATGCTTTCCTGCAGTTCAGTTTCTGGAGAGTTGTTCATCTTTGCACATGCAAAGGCTGCTTTTCAGAAGTGCTGTGCTGCTGCAGATTTAGAGCCCAAGAAGAGCTTGATTTATAGTGTTTTGCATCATCCTTGAGTAGCAGTTGGAAAATAAGTTTCTTATTCTGCATTTTACACAGCCCTGTAATGTTAGTTTTTGAAGGCCTTCCGGTGAAATAAGTTTAGTTGTGTCTCTGCATAAAATATTGAGACTTTTAGGGCTTTTCCTTGAGTGCTGCCTTATCAATGTTTCCCCAGTGATGCCACTGCTGGGGGAGATGGCAAATAATTACCAGATTGCCTAGTAATGAACTGGCTTTTTGTGTGTGGTAACTGCCATGGCTGTTAGAACTCTCACACAGGCAGACCATTTTATTTTGACAGTTCTCAGCATCACTGAACCATCAAAGAAAAATACCTTCCAAATGGGATTGCTCATGTACAGTGTTATGTTCACAGACTTGGTACTGAAATGGCCCAGGGGCAAAAGGTTGGCTGTAATATATCAGAAGGGCTCTGAGGCAGCGGGAGCAATTGTTTAGTTTGCAAGTCACAAGTGGAAGGATTGGATAATTATTGGTGAGAAGGATGACAGTGTACAAATTGGAAAAATGAGATGGTGATGTGGGATGATTGACAGTAGAGTTAGACAAAGAGTGAAGTGGAGTTTAGACTGGAGAGAGAATACTAAAAAGGGGAGATTAAATTGCTGCCTGCAAATCACCTACTGGGCAGGTTTAGGGAAGGCTGAGCTGGATGTGTGCAAGGCAGTGGATACAGGAGTTAGCAAGCAAATGGATCAAGATACCAGGACAAGTATTTTATACGTTGAACATGGTCAGAGCTTGGCACTGGTTGCCTTGTCCAACTTTGGAATCCTGTCCTTGGAAGTGTTCTAAACTTGTTTGGCAAAGGCCCTGAGAACACTGCCCTTACTTTGAAGGTGGCTTTGCTTTGAGGAGGGAGTTGGAGTAAGTCCTGTCCAGAGGTCTTTCCCAACCTGAGTTACTGTTTGATTCTGTTAAATCCAGCCTATGTTAGATTATTTTAAGAGGAGACAAATGTATTGGCTCAATAATTGGATTAATAAAGGAGTCTTTTCTGCATCTGAACAAGCTGCGTAGATCAAGCGCTGAATGAGATTTACAATCTGATTTGATCACCAGGATACTTTCACCTAAGTGAGAGACTTCTGGGAATCACTTCTTAGACAGTCCTGTCAGATGTCATCTGGGTAATGCTGTTTCCAGGACAAGTGTGCATTAAAACAACTTGGAGTAGCCTCTTTACAGCCTGCTTTTAGTCCAGTCCACACAGGTAGAAAATAAACAGTACAGGTTATAAATGATGGGGCCTCAGCTAACTAGGATTGTGAGGTTTCTTTTCCTTAGCTTAATTTTACTACTTAGCAGATTTGTCTGACTTATATGTGAATCAGAAGCACAAGAGAAAAGCAAGGGGAGAGGCCTGGGAGCGTGCTAGTATTAATTTGAATCCCTCTCTGTGCAGCCAGGAGAGTGCAGAGGAGCTTTGAGGCACCTGGGCTGTTCTGGGTTACGTTCCCACCCTGTTGCTGTTTATGCCCTTTCCACATGAGGCAGGGGCATGGAGTGCAGCTGAGTTTGGATACTTGCAGTAAGGGTAGCATGTGGAATTTTCAGAACACAACTCTGCACACACACACATGAACTCTGAAAGCAAAGACAGGCAAGGATTAATGTTCTCCAGAACCTCCTTGTAGCAGCAGGGCAGCTTGTAGGCTTGGCAAGCAATTCTGCAATATATTTGGTTGTGCTGTCTTTTCAGTTTAATCAGACTCAATACTGGAGATTCTGATAGAGCAGGTAACTTAATTTCTGGCTCCTGGGTGGAGTATTCAGTCTCTCTGTTTTGGTGTAAAAACAATCCAATTCACAGTGTGTAATAAGGCAAGAATTGCAAGCTGTGTGTAGTAGCAAGCATAATGTGGATAAAAATTCTGCTTGAAAAACTAGATACTTTATTAATAAAAATACTTACTTTTATATGTCAAGGTAGAAAAGGAGTATTACCAACTGTTTTTAACAGGGGTTGGTGGTGGTGAAGTAGTTCATGTGTGCTGTTGCTTATTGTGCTATCATGCATTACTGATTTGTGCTGGGTTTGCATGTGTTAAGTGCTTTCTGTTTGTTTTTTTCCAGGAGATGAGGGAGAGGCTCTAGCAAGGACTATTCCAATGGAGGAGGAGGAAGATGATGATGATGATCCTGAGAATAGGTATGATACCATCCGTAAGGACTTAAAATCGATTATAACACACCCTAGGCGTGGGCGCAAAGCGGCGCAACGGAAGAGCAAGCAGGTTGTAAAAACCACGGCTGCCTGCCTTGTAAAGACTCGCGCACGGGCCCCCCGCAAGTTTGAACATGGGGCCAGAAAACAGAGGCCAAAGCCCAGAAAAGCAAAGCAAGTCTTTAGGAGCCTTAGCTAACACACCTTGCATAGGGTGTGTTATAAATGTGCTGCAGCACTGGCTGGGTTGTGTTCCCGCTGGAAGTGTGGGCTTTGTCACGAGGATTGCTTTGAGGCAGGTCAAAAAGCTACTTGTTAGAAATGTGAATTTGCCACATAGTTCTCTGACTAGAGGGGGACAATTTGCATCTGTGCAATATGCAGTGCTGCAGTATTTTCAGAATGAATTTGGTTATTACTGTTGCTTAAGATGCTTTTTTAATTGAAATGCCTTTTCTCAATAAAGAGAAAACACAAATGTGGGGAAAACAGTATTAGGTATTTTCAGCTGTTAATTCAACTGAGTTCTAATCCACTAAAGGATACCTGAAGTGACTAATGTGACAGTTAAGGCCCCGATTCTACAAGCACTGTGCATAGGCTCCACTGGTATCAGAGACTAATTATCCACATATATTTTAAGTCTTTGCATAGATATTTTCAGAATTGTGGCTTATATGTATTGCTTCAGTTTCAAACTCAATAAAAATGAACCTCTGTAAGATACAGTTAGTTGAGACATCATATTTTACCAGTACATTGTAGCTGTCAAAACTTGCCTGGCTAGACATGTAAAAGCTTTGTTTCCTAACGAGTAAGTGCACAACATGAAGTATTGCTCAGTTCTGAGCCACAGCTTCTTTTTGGAAGTTATTCTAGTTAGACTGAAGAGTTGTTCAACAAAGTTTTATACAGTATTTCAGAAACTGATTTTAATTTTTGGCCATATAGCATGTGTGGGACCAGCTTTGCACAGTGGCTGATGGAGTCTTTTTCTGCTTCTGAGCCTTAATAGTTTAGAATATGGAATCTTTGTTTCACAGAGTTGTATGTTTTGATATGTGGCTGAAGTAAATTTTAAAAACACTTTTATATCCTTTATGGATCTCAGTTTGGCATCAAAATGCTGCTGCTTGTTTTCAGTCATCAAATTTAATTCAGTAACTCAGCTTTTAAAGATGATTTTTAGGGACTTGACGGCACAGGGTCATAAGCAGAACATTTAAACTTTGGTAATAATATTTTTTTAAATTATCCTTTAATTTCATTCCTGTTTTCATGATCCCCCCCCCCCCCCCTTTTTTTTTTGTGAGTTTCTGGTTGATAACTAAACCAAGACACTTTTGTCAGAAGTTCAGTATTTACCATACAAATGTTTTGGACAGATCTTAATTATTTGTTTAAGGGCCATATTGGGAAATTAATTAATTAATTGCTAACAAGCAACTCCGTAATATAAATTTGGGCTTTAAAAATCAGTTTCTGTACTTTGTTTTTAAGCTGACTCTTTGTTAAGCTTTTCTTTAGGG
The DNA here is from genome assembly GCA_035222235.1 of Margarornis squamiger. Classification (NCBI taxonomy): domain Eukaryota; kingdom Metazoa; phylum Chordata; class Aves; order Passeriformes; family Furnariidae; genus Margarornis; species Margarornis squamiger. Next base: position 17,571,871 of record JAWWTY010000138.1, read on the forward strand.
AATATTTTGAATATGTGAGATGGGGAGGTATTTTGTCAATAAAACAGTGTTGTCAACCTTCAGACGTGTTAACTGGTAACTGCAGTCTGATTTTTACCTTAATCACATGTTGTGCTTGGCACCAGAATCAGAGATCTAAACTGTAAAAAGATAGAACAAATTTCAATAAGTTAAAAACTTGTTCTTCTGTTTACTCAACACAAAGTGTTTAAATAGAGTATCTGCTGATTCAGAGAAGCTGCCTATTTAATTCCAGGCCAAAGAGGGTACATAGTACCTGCTGGGTGTTTGTAGTGTGGGAACTCTCCTGTTTGCAAGTCTCTAGTTTAGATGTTCTGTTATTTGCATACCTGGGGATGTGCATGACATGAATATTAATAGTCTTGAAATCATTTTTGCCGAAATGCAATATCCAAGTGGGTCATACTATGCCATACAGTGCTGTATGCTTTCATCTTCTGTTGTGTAACTATTATTGGTCCTTCTGATCTTTTCAATGGTACTGTTTGATATGTTTGCAGTAGTTCTGTTTATTAAGAAGTTAATAGTGTATTTAATGCAGAATGCCTTTAAGTATTTGATGGTTACAATAAATTTTTGTAAAACGTTTTTCTTGTCCAAGCATTTAATTTAATACAACTCTGACAGCTTGAAAAACAGCCTCTTCCAGCAAAGACGGCACAGTAGTTAAAACAAGGTGTTTGGCAGTTTTCACTCATTTTTTAGACATGTATGACATTTCCTCTAAATACTAATCTCTTAAAATCTATTTTTAAAGGTTCTGAATTTTCTAATAATGCCCCAAAGGCCCATTTAATTCAATAGTGCTGTAGCTGGGATTCTGGTGGCTTTTATTAGCCACATACAAACCTCCTCCCCTGGCCAGGGGCTTGTTTTGGGGAACCTGATTTCTACATATAACTAGTAGGTGTTTATGAACACAGCGTGGGAGTTGGTGTGATCTAACTGGTAACTGTACATCATGATAAAGGACTAAAATTTAAGATAAGGACTTTTTAAGAAAAATGCTTTTTGCTGTGGTAGCATTGTCTCACCAAGGTTTTTAACCATCTCTAGAAGAGTCCGTTGTATTTGCACTCTAAAATTCATGAGCAAGAATGGTGCAAATTACCGTGTGGACTTAACTCCACATCCCGAGACTGCAGCTGCTCTTCCAGTTTTGCTGCAGTGTCTGAAGGGTAATTTAAAGTAGTCCTACAGTGTAACTAAGAAACCCCTGGGTAACTTCCAGCTTGCCTGTCTCTTGGGAAAACTCTGTTCATTTAGCATAACTTAAAAGTACATAGTAATCGATTTGTTCCTTAGAAATGTGTTTTGTTGGTGGTGGTGTTCTTACAAAGGGGAAACATGTTTAAATCCTAGTTTATATAAAGCTATGCATATATACTGTCATTTTATTCTAGAGTTGTTTTTGTGCATCTTGTTTGAGATTCCAGCCCCTTTTCTGTGAGGCACTGTATAAATACGTGCTGGGAAAGTGCCCTTCATACAAACCTCACGCTGAGTTTAGGTAGGATGGAGTGGGGCAACGTGACATGCTCGAGGGCACAGCAGATAACGCATGAAATGCAGGGATTTTTTTAATACATTTTGGTTTTTACTGCCTGAAGTGCTGTGCTGGAGGTCATACAGCTCTGTGCCTCTTAATTAAATTTATTGGTAGTGTTCGACTGTTACATCTGGTTGGCCAAGAATCTTTTTTGTCCTTGACCCAAGGAAATATTATGGTCCTTTTTGATTTGTGTGGTTTGCTCTGGAAGAATGTGAGCGAGGGAATTTCACACTGCCATAGCTGCTTTTTCTTGCTGCTGTTAATGCAAGTATTAAAATATTAAACTAGCATATGAAGTTCCTTAGCTTAGAGACCTGGTCACTTTAAATGGATTTTATCTTAAAAAAGAAATATGTTATATTATCCTGGTCAATATACATTGTAATTTAATTTAAAACCAGTTTCAAGAGTCCAGTACTTAATGTATTCCAATTCCTGTGAACCATTTTGACATTAGTCATTTGTCAGATGCATTTACAAGGCTTAATCTGTTTGGGTCTAGTATTGCTTGCCCTTATAATTCCTATCAGATATGTAGTTAATTAAAAAAAGGCATCTTTTAAATTCTGAGTATCTTAGTAATGTCTCACATTTGTAGCCCAACGTTGTACCAGTAAATGCATTGTGAAGAGAATGTAGCTTTTCAGTAACAAACAGTCCCATCTCGATTTGATTCCAAGTGGTTGAGTCTTTATCTTAGATAAAAAATAGGGCTAATTTTCTATGGCAGAAATAACTTCCTAATCAGTATTCTTATATATAATTAGGAACTAATAAGTTTACCCACTCTGGTTGGTGGTTACAATGATGATTAATGGGAATATCACAACACCTTCTGTTCATGCATAGTAGATTTTGTGCATGGTGTCTTTTTAGGGGTTAGATACATTGGCTTTGGGTTTTCTTTTTCCCCTTAAAAATATACTTCATAAAGAACAAAAATGTATGTCTTGCTTTGTTAAGACCCAAAGTCAGCCTTTTAAAGGTGATTTGTGTAGAGGTAAGTATTGCCATCCACATACAAGTTGTGTTACCTTTGCTGATTCACTTGAGAACAGTCAGAGGCAGTGTTACTAGGCAGGATTTCAGGCTTCAATTTGCATTTTTTTTTTAGTTCTTTTTAGTGTTTCTCTTTTTTTTTTTTTCCTTTTCCAAAACTTTTGTGTTATTCTAAGCCATTTCATTTTTGAAGGAGAAGTTCTGACCATTAAGAGATGGAAGAAATATAGTCTGAATTTCTTATATAAGGAGCTGTTTATTTCTGTTGCTGTTACACGTGAAGTGGTGGGGTTTAAAAAGAGAAAAAACCCAAACTAACCAAACCCAAAGTCCCTTTTCCAAGTCCTGTGGAAGGACCTAATGCAAAAAGCCTTTGAAAGAGGATGTTACTTACCTGTGGACTTTAGTAAGTTTTGGTTGGGTTCACACTGTGCTCTGCTGTTATATATGGAATTAAAGCTCACCAAAGGTTCTGTAGGGTGAAGTTTTAATCAGCTTTTTCTTCACAAGCCATTTCTCAAAAGAGGGTGAGGGTGTGCTTTGGATACTGGTGGATTGTTCGGCTCACTGAACAATCTTAAATGTTTATTAAACTATTTTGCTTCCATCTTTTAATAATTACTGAATGTGAGAGTCTTTTTGGAATCACTCAAACAACCAGAAAATACTGGTTGGAGTGTCAGGAAAGATACCTTGGGAAAGTTCTCTTTGAAAGGGTTGTTTATTTTAGGAATACATTACAGGCTGGAAAATAAAATACTGATTGTTAAAAACCTACTTTATAGCGATCCATAACAGTAACAACTTAATTTTCTGTTCTATAAGAGCTTGATACTTGAGAGATCCCTGTTCCTTTGCCGTTTCCAAGTGCAGCCTAGATTGTGGTTCAGTTCCAGGGGTTTTGAACTTTTGTTTTGACTGCTATAAAACCTTTCCCATTGTGAACTACGTACATGCGGTATACATTCATTCTCCCAAAAGGCAAGGCAGGCAAGGTTTGACCTCAAAAAAAGTACTTCATTTAAAATTGAGGACCCTGCAGTTAAAAGTATAGTGTTTCTGATATTTATATGAGGAAGACCTGGTTTCATTCTTTTAGGATTCTTTTTTCCCCTGGAAGTACAAGTTCTCAGATAACTCCACTATTTCCCTGTGCTTTTGGCATTGTATTTCATATTCTGCACTGGATAGATTCAGGCAAGGTTTTTATGTTGCAAGGGCATGTAAAGAAATAATTTTTTCTGTAGTCACTTGTACATTAGGTGGAAACCTCCTTGTGCTGCAGTGAAACAGTGGGCAACTGAGTGGAGCAGGGAGCTTTGTGGAGCAGGAACTCATAATTTTTCTGTGACATTCAGGTCCTGTGATGCTGGTCAAGCTCTTGGGTGTGTATGTGTGTATACACGAAAGGGTTTGTGCCCCAGTGGCTGTAAGGCGAGTGCTTGTAGTTAGTTATCCAGACAGACTGGGAATAAAATGCAGTCTCTGCATTTGTACATTTTCTGTTTCTCTCCAGTCTTGCTGTAAAGCAGGAAGCTTCTCTTTTAAGAAGTATTATATGAATCTGCTTTCTGAACGCAAGTCAACACATTACATTTAACATGAGATTTTTGCTGATATATCCTGTCCTGCCACAATGAGTTTTCATCATGTGTCTTTTTTTTTTTTTGTTCAGCTTTCAGCCCTTTTTTTGAAGTTCTGAATGGTGTAGGATTACACTTGTCATTCACAGATTTGCTTGAACAATGGAATAAATAGTGTTTTCTGTTTTACTTCAAAGAATTGCCAAGAAAATGCTTTTAGAAGAAATCAAAGCCAATCTTTCCTCTGATGAGGATACATCTTCAGATGAAGCACCGGAGGAAGGAAAGAAGAAACCTGCAAAGCAGACTGAGAGCACACGAGATGATGGTAAGCACCAAAAAGCATCTGGGAAAACGTGGTGCCGTGGCGCCTGCCATGATTTCAAAGGTCACTTGGGAAAATTAAAAGTGTTAAAGTTGCTTCAGTTTCCATCAAAAAAATGTCATTGATATTGATGGGTAGTTGCCAGGTAGAGGCCAGTGTACGTGGTCATGAGGATTATCATCTCTTTCAGTCTTTCATCTGTTTATTTTTTTGCTACTGGTCTGATTTCTGTAATCAGTTTAGAAGTCCTAGGGATTTGTGAGGAGTAACCTATACAGAACAGTAAGTCCTGCAGGTGCACAGGAAAGCTTTGGCTAACACAGTCATTGGAACGGGCATTTCAAGCATTCAGGCAGCATAAAATACTTACCATTTGAGGAAACTGGGATGTTGTTGCTTGTAATTCCCTGGAAGAACACAGAATTGAGACTAAATTCCTTCAGATTTCAATTCTTGCCAAATTTAAGTAAGGTTAAAAAATGACTGAGGTGTGTGTGGTACTGACTCTTATATCTGACAGGAGAGAATGAAAAGGAAGATAGTAAGTCTGAAAAGGAAGAAGGTAACTCTGAATCGGATTCAGAGGAAGAACAGTCATCGAAGAAGCCCCGATACAGACACAGACTGCTGAGGCACAAGCTCACCATGAGTGACGGGGAATCTGGTGAAGAAAAAAAGGTGGTGAAACCAAAAGACAAAAAAGAAGGGGGGAAACGCAGAAATAGAAGGAAAGGTACATAATCCATACCTTTTTTCCCTTTTTTGCCATAAAAAGCACTTGCTTATGTAAAATAAGTCCAAAGCTTTTCAGAATGGAGCTCTCAAAACTGTGATTTTAAAATCTCTATGTATACTTCCTTGTGTATGAAGTCTAGAATTCTCATATCTTTGATTGATAAATAGTTTTATTTGAAATGTTGAATACGAGTGCAGCTCTCTGCACTTACTCTGTCCTCTGAACTGGGTTAGTCTTGTGGAGTCTTACAACATTTATCTTAAAGAGCAGAGACAAGCCCGGGATGTCTAAATTGGGAAAATCAGTCTTGTCGTTTCTGTAATTGCTCTCTGTACCTTGGGCAGGAGGAAGCTCTCCATGCAGTGTTGCAGGCTGGGGCTGAGCACCAGATGGCACTGTGAGATGAGCCTTGCCTGGGGCTTTGGTTTGCATTGTTGCAGGCAGGGATAAAGAACCCTCGGGTGCTGATGGTGTCCCATGGCCAGGAAAGGTGCTCAGCCTTCCCTGGCCTCGCTGTTGCACTCATGCCAGCCAGCTTTGGGGGGCTTCCACAGAAGGGGAGATGCAATGGGATTTGTTTAGCATGTTCCTTCATGAAGACTGTCCTTTTTATTGCATTGTGTATTCATGCTTTTCCTCCCTTATGGAATTACTGACAGCATTTCTTTCAGGAGAAGTAATTGTAAATGACAATGGCAATGTGCAATTAAGATGAAGGATGCAGCCAGGCTGATTCTCAGGATTCTTTAGTGTCAGCCTTTTAAGTTCACTGCCCTCAAGTAGAACAATACACTTATTTCACTCTGTCCTTTTATTCCTATGTTATTAATACTGCATTTCCCCATGTGTGTAAAACCCAGGCTTTAAGCCTTGTTATTCATAAACCAGTTAAACTTTCCACTGTTCAAAATCAAACTGAAATTAAAGGTGCTAAATGGCATGCTGGTGTCTTAATTATCTTTTTAAATGCCAGTGATAGCTCCTAAAACTAGTTATGAAAGTATTGCCTAAGAGTCCTTGTTTAGGTGTAATTTTAATTGCCTCTTGAGTGATTTTTGAACTTGCATTACCTGAGCAAACATCAAGCCATAAATGCAGCAATGTAATTGCATATGTTGTTAGTAAATAAGGGATCTTTTCATGAGTTATGATTACAAAATGACATCTAAAACATTTGAAACAAGAGCTTCTGTTTAACTAAAAATCATCTTCTGTTTTCTGAAGTTCTGCTGTTCCCACTGTGTTCTCTCCTCCTCACCCACAGTCTTTGTGTTCTGATATAATACTTTGTCATTTGCTGGTAAACTCTATGTAGATGTGTTCATGCATAAAGACCCAAAGCCTTGGTGCCATAACCATCTCCCAGGACTCAGCTGGTGCTCACACTGTAAGCTTTTCTACTCTGTACTCCTTACATTCCTCATTTCTTTGCACTGTGCTCGATGGGTCCACTGTTGTCTGAAATGGGCTTTGACAGTGCTTGTTGCCCTTAAACTGTTGTCCAGTTAGAATTTGCTGACTTTGCAGTGCTAGTCCACATGAAAGCATGTTTTATTTTCCAAGTGAGCAGCGATGACTCCAATGACTCCGAGTTTCACGAGTCTGCTGTGAGTGAAGAAGTCAGCGAGTCTGAAGATGACCAACGTCCAAGGACCAGGTATGAATAAAGCTTAACTCTGCTTATCTGGGGTTTGGTTTTCAGTAGTGCGGTTTAGGCAGGGAGGGGGGAAAAGTTCAAAGACTTTGAATTGGTTCTTGAAACCCTTGATGAGACTTGTCTGTAATTTGGTATCTGCTAATTGATTCCGTGGCAACTGTGGAAATTTTGAATGGGTACTGCAGTAGAGGGTGCACAACAACTTGATGAGCCTGTACAAAAAATAAAGGTTAGGAAAAAATGACATTTTTAGATATATCACTGTCAACTAAGGGATGGTGGATTGCAGCAAAAAACTAATGCTTAAAGGATCCTGCAGGTTTTCCTGAGGAAGAGCATTGCTGTGTGTCCAGTGAGTTGAGAGGGAGGGAGGAAGGACTTTGGAACTGCACAAAAGGAGTGCATATTCTGCTAGTTAGCAATAACTATTATTGGCAATCAGTAATTATTGCCATCTTTTAATAGATCTGCCAAGAAAGCTGAGGCAGAAGAAAACCAGCGCAGTTACAAACAGAAGAAGAAGCGAAGGCGAATAAGGGTTCAAGAGGACTCGTCAAGTGAGAACGACAACAAGGTACCCTCTGGGATTCTGAGCAGTAAAGGCAGGAGGAGTTCTGTCTCTGCCAGCTGCTCAGGGCCTTGGCTATCTCAAACACCTCTGCATGAAGTACAGGAAAAAACTGCAACTCTTCAATGTTAATTCAGACTACAATTTGTAAAAAATGACATTATTAACTTTTCTGGTCCGGATCTTGATAGAGATGCACAGTGATTAAATAAATGAATTTTTTAATCTGAATGTAAAAGAGATAAATAGTAGACTAAGGCTTTAGTACTACTAAGGTTTCTTTCCCGGGGTGGAGCAGATGGTGGCTGATCTGATCTAGCACCACTATAATAGAAAAAGAGTTCTTTAGTAAATTATCATCATCTACTGTGAAGTGATAACAGTGCCTTTAGTATGCCTTGCCACAGCTGGGCTTATCTTTAGTATCTCAGAGTACATTGCAGTCAAGGTGGCACTTCTTTTGTCCTGCTGGCTAACTTTTAAAAACAGTGTCTTTTTTATCATTAGCTAAACTTTGCCTGTGTATATAAGAATTTTTGGGAGCTTTTTTAAGAATTAAGGTTGTGATGGTCTGTGCCATAATTTTCTTGCTAATGTGCACCTTATTTAATTTCCAACAGAGTAATTCTGAGAATGAGGACAATGATGATTCAAAATCTCCTGGAAAAGGCAGGAAAAAAATAAGGAAAATTATTAAAGATGATAAGCTTAGAACAGAAACACAGAATGCACTTAAAGAAGAAGAAGAAAGACGGAAACGTATCGCAGAAAGAGAACGGGAGAGAGAGAAATTGAGAGAGGTATGGTCTGTTTTCCTTGTAAAATGCTGGGAGGTGGAATTGGTGATGTATTTCTACCTGAATTTAATCTCATAAGTAATTTGAAAACTATTTAGCATGCAGCCTTGTAAGCGACAAGTTTTATTTGCAGTTTCCCTTCGGTTAACATTGGCAAGTTTTATTTGAGTACTGTGAACTTCAGAAAGCTGTTTCAATTCCCTGCCACAGGGAAGAGCACTCTGCCAGAGTGTAAGTTGTGATGCATAGTAAAGAATTGAAGGTTTCTCTTTGCTAGACAGATTATGGCTCCCAGTTCTGCTGAATCTCATGTCTCTCGAGTGCTTGGTATTATTCATGTGAGAACTATTCCTATGACTCTATTTCTGTTTATAGGTGATAGAGATAGAAGATGCTTCACCTCTGAAATGTCCCATTACAACTAAGCTGGTTTTAGATGAAGATGAAGAAACCAAAGAACCATTAGTGCAGGTTCACAGGAGTATAGTTACCAGACTGAAACCACACCAAGTAGATGGTAAGGAAAAAGAGTTTAAAAAAAGATCTTTTTTTCTCTCCATGAGCACAGCACCCGGGTTAGAATCACAGGGAAAACTCCATGGCAGGCACCAGAGTGTCTCCTCTTTTCTCCCTGTCCCCAAGATCAGTCACCTGCAGCCCTCACAGCAATATTGTCTAATGCAGTTGCCACATCTTCAGTGAAACTGTGAATATAATCAAGTTCAAGACAGAAATCATCCCACATACAACCCACTGGACAGAAATGAATCAATAATTATCCTGACAACTGCTTTTCTGAGAGCTATCATGGTCTTTAAGTGATCACACATGTCTCTTACAGGGTGAACTTCAATAAAATGAATGTTGAGTAACAACTTTCAATAATTTCCTTTAGGTGTTCAGTTCATGTGGGATTGCTGTTGTGAATCTGTAAAAAAAACAAAGACATCTCCTGGTTCTGGATGCATCCTTGCTCACTGCATGGGCCTGGGGAAAACGTTACAGGTAAGAAACAAAAGCCAGCTTCTTTTCTGGTCTGTGCCTTTCTCTCAAAAGCTGATCCAGCAAAAGCCAGTTTTAATGGCTTTCAGAACACAGAAAAACTTACTGTTTCATAGACAGTGACTCGAGGAGAGTTGCTGGAGGAAAATGTTTTGTGCATAAAACTTGAGAAGGAAGTTTTTGCAGCATGTGGCCATGAAGGTTCTTCACAATTGTGCTTTCTCTGCTTTAAAAATATTTAAAGTTAAATTAGGAAATCACTGATGCTGATGTGAAAAGGGCATATTTATTTCCAAGTGCTGTGTAGCTCCCCTGCAACTCAGGACAAGCAAATCCAGAGGTAGCAGACAGGCTTCAAGAACTGTTTCTAGGACAGTGTAATAACCTCAAGCAGGTTGGGTTTAAATTTTACTGTCTTCCTCGTTCCTGTGTTTTTCCTGGGACTGTTTGTTTTCTTGAGTGCTTTTTTAATTTATTTGCTGCACTGATAAAATACAAGTTTATCAGGTTTGGGTTTTTTTTTTAAATGCCAGATGCTCCGTCTCTAAAGTCAGATGCTTTTTGCTTTTGCTGCAGTTCAGACTCTTGTGGGTTGAGGGATGAAGTCACTTGTTCCCGTCAGTAGCTCTTCATATGTACATGCAGATTTTTGGAACAGTTAGGAAACTTTGTTGCCTTGGTAGGTAATTATAGGGAATAATTTCAGTCCCTTTTTCACTTTCTTTTCACTGGTTTTCCAAATCCTTGCTTCCTGAGATTTTCAGGTTCAAGCCTTCATTGTCACTCCAGGGCCTGTTCCTTCTCCTTTACACTACTAAAGACTGCTTTGTCATAATCTTGAAAACAGAATATTGTACCATTTTTTAAGATTTCCCATATTTCTGGGTCTCGTACAAGCGGTTCTTCTGCCTTGTTAAAAGTTTCACAGTGAACAGTTTGGCATTTCTGTTGGTCCTTAATACCTGAAGCTCAGTCCTTACCTTGAAATGTTTCTGCTGAAGCTCATCACCCAAGCAGCTGCTGTCAGACAGTGCTCACAGCTCTTTTCCTTGGGCCTCTTGCAGTCTGCAGGCCTCTGGAGGAGCTTATGCCTTGGACCTTCAAAAGAGGTACAAGATCAAAACCATTTTTCTTTTCCCTGCATCTTGGTATTGATGCTTATTTCAGGGTAGTCAGGAGTGTTGGCTTCCCTTTGTGTTTGTTTCCAAGTGTTGGGAGCCTTCCTAAACTCTGGCTTAGCATTTGGCCGGATGTAGCATCACCACTAATGCTGTGAGCAAAGAGCTGGGTGAGTTGCCTGTCTGGCTCCTCTGCTGCCTGATCCCTGTAGCAGAAGTCACTTGACAGAAGAACCTTTCCCTCTGATTTTGGGAAGGAGAAAGGGAATTTTTCAAGAACTCTGAAGAAGAAAGGGAGGTGACAACCGTGTCTGTGTTTGAAAAGACACTCAGAAAAGCAGAGTCTCCCTGTCCTTGGCCTTCATTGATGCTGTTTCCTTGTTTCTGGAGGAGGGAGATATTCCCATGTCTTTATCAGGACAACTGGCCACCAAAATGATCTGCTGTGAACTTTTTGATCTCTAGCTTGAGTTGAATCATTAGAAACGTAATTGCAGCTTCTGCAGACATTGGATTTGACTAGAACTGATTTCAGCTCGGGATCAATCTGGGCCTTCCTGTACCAAGTCCCTTTTCAGGGACTCTGGGGAGTTTGACTAGCAAATGTAGATCACGTTAGCAGCCAGTACTTGTGCAACACTTCATTCTAAATCCTTTCCTCACATGCTCCAAATGCAGATGCACTTTGCCTGTTCCCTGGAGCACAGACTCTAGAGCTTGGTGATGGTGGTTCTCAAAGAGTTTATTTACTTCCTACACTGAGGATGGAACCCTCAAACCGTCTGTGAGGAGATGCCTTTTCACCCTCCTCTTCCATCTTGCTCAGTTGAGGTAGGAGCTTCCCCATTGGATTGGGAAGGCCTGAAGGCCCAGCATCTGTTCATTCCTAGGGAGCCCAGTATGGAATTCCAGGCTCTGTGGAATTTGGCTCAGCATTTTTGTGCCACAGCTGGATTCATAGGCTGCAAGTGACAGCAGCCAGCTCTACGACCTTGGCGGTCCCTTGGCTAACAGAGTGCTGTGAGTTCCTGTGACAAGCAGCCAGTCTTTGACACGTGTGTAGGTTGGGGCTGTGGAGCCTCTGTGGGTTTTACTCTCTCTGGTGCTCACTCTGCCTTGCTGCTCGGTGTTTGTCAAAGGCAGCACACCTGGATGCTGCTAAAGAGCAGACTTGGCTTGGCTTGATGCCTTTCATTATTGTTTTTAGAGACTTGCAATGTGCTCCAGGAGAAGGTCTTCAGAGAGAATCCAGCAGGAGGTGTCTGCATTGCTTGCTGCCCTTGGCTGTGCCCTGCTGGCTCAGATGGCTTCCTCATCCTTGTGTGTGCCCTCTAAACCAAGATCTTCCAACAGTGAAGTTCCATGAGAAATAACTAATTCTGCTCTCTGACCTAATTCACATGGAGCTTTTTTAGGACTTTCTGGTCCTGAGAATCTTTCTTGACCAGAAAATTGCAGCAATGCCTTGACTGACAAAACATTTTCAGGTTCTCTAGAACCCTTGGGTTCTTGTGCAAAGAACAGGCTCAAGGGAAGCTTGGGCTTTGTGGTTTTCTGATTGTGGTTTTTCTGGTGGGCTCGAGGATGTTTTTTTGTGTGAGTGCCACTGAGCTGTAGCTGATCACAGGGACCAAGGCCATTTGCTGTAGGTAGAGTTTAGGAAACCCAAACTGCACTGTGGGTTGGTGGTGCCCACATGTGGGCAGTGGGTTTTTAAGAACTCCAGCTGCAGTTTATACAGCTTTGATTTGTTTAGGGAGATTGGGGTGACAGACACAGTATTTTGACAGCCTACAATTCTATAGAACACTTTGAAAATCACCTGTGAAGAGTGTATTTGTACGTGCTTGATTCTAACTTAGGTTAGAATTAAGTTTCTTCTATGGGAGTCAGTTGCACCTTTTACTGGAGATTTGCAACACTTTGCAGGACTGTTGTGTAGAGGACTTTATGTTTATACACTGTGTGGTTGGATGAAATATTTCACAGCAGAAAGTATTTTTCCATGTGAGTCCAGATGTGTTAATGACAGTCCTTTTGGCTGTAAATTCTTGATAATCAAAACCATGGTATCAACATCAACCAATTTTCAGGCTGGTGCTTTTGCAGCTCAGGTAGCTATTTTTTTCCATGTCATTTACCGGTCCTCCTGCTGTGCTCTGTGATGGCATTTGTTGTTTCTCTCTTTATCAGCCAGCAGTTTTAGCAGACTTTGCAAACTGCAGAGCAGGATGTCAGTAGAGATGAGGGAAATGAAGCAGCTGGGGATTGTGGCCAGGACATAGGACTTCAGTGATGAATCTCCTTGGGTAG
>JAWWTY010000138.1:17584641-17663508 GCA_035222235.1 Margarornis squamiger
GAGCACAGGATGCTTTAGTCTTATCATAAAACAAGCAGTAACTCCTTTTGTCTTGCAGCAGCTAAAAGCAATTTGTTGGCCTGTGTTCCACACATGGGCATAGAGTTTGAAATTCCTTTGAGCAGTATATTACATCATAGGTACCAGATAGCAAATTTTATCCAGAAAGAACTGAAAATTGTGGATTAGAGTGCAGTCACCATTAAAAGTCTGGTGGGAGAGCTGGAGATCACTGATTCTTCTGCTCCTGAGTCCTCTAGTCCTGCCTTCATTTGCTGCTGCACAAAACAGGCCCAGCGCTGAGTGCCACCAAAAGTTTTAAGGTTTTTCCCAGACCTCAAGGAGATGTTTTCATCCACAACACAGAGCCAGGCTGGCTGCAGGTTGAATCTCAGGAAAACATTTCCATATCCTGCTCCAAAGCTCCTCTGAGAGAATCTGCCAATACATTGAAAAAAAATGTGAAAAGCTGTTTTAAGACTGAAACTCACTTTCAAGAAACTTAAATGTGATTTTATTTGATGTTTGGGGCGAGTTTTGGGAGAAAGCTTAAAAATTGCCTAGTAGAAATACTTAATTTGTGAAGATGCTTGGTGAAATGTAGAGGGAGGGTTCCCTACTTATGAAATCCTTCAGGAGCTCAGAACTGTCTGTAGCTCAGGATGTGAAGGATGTATGCAGCCATGTAAGAAGTGTATGAACTCAAAAGACACCTGTATTAAATATAAGAAGCAAGTTGAAACAGAAAAAGCACGTTTAAACAGGACTGTTGTTGGTAATGAATTATATAATTGATTAGATACTTGTAGCTTTCTTTCCTGGTGTTTAATCCCCAGTGGTTTATTTGGTGTTCTGTCTGGTTTTCTCTCTTGCAGGTAGTAAGTTTTCTTCACACAGTCTTGCTGTGTGACAAGCTGGATTTTCGGACAGCTCTGGTTGTGTGTCCACTGAACACTGCCTTGAACTGGTTGAATGAGTTTGAAAAATGGCAAGAAGGTTTAGAAGATGAGGAGAGACTAGAGGTACAAGGCTTAAAAAGAGTTTCTTAAAAATGAAATATCTGAATGGTTTACCTAATTAGGAAGCTCCACCACTCAAAATATAGGCTAAGGAATGGGAGAAATCTACTTGCATTAATAAGTCTTAAATATTAAGCATTACACCAGTATTTTAAGAGGAACTCCAGCATGTTTTTCCCCTTTGGAAGGTGTGTGAACTGGCCACAGTGAAACGGCCTCAGGAGAGGAGCTACATGCTGCAGCACTGGCAGGATGAAGGAGGTGTGATGATTATAGGCTACGAGATGTATCGAAATCTGGCTCAAGGCAGGAATGTGAAGAGTAGAAAACTTAAAGAAATATTCAATAAAGCTTTAGTTGATCCAGGTAAGTAAAAATGAATACATTTTGTATATATTGTACTTCGTGGTTTATGCGTGTGAGCAAAGTAAATAGATGAAAACGTCAGGAATATTGATCAGTTTTTCTTTATTGCCTTTTCTGAGTTACAGAAATTACTGTTCAGAAATTCCCCCCTCTAGATAGATTTCTGTAACAATCTTTTCTATTAGATCAAATACAAAAATGACCCCAGGGATATAGCCTGGAAACTTCCTGTTAAGTTCCTTTTTTCGCTGCCATTGCTTTCTTTGTAAGGTGATTTGAGGTAACCTTAGGCTGGGAACCCAAGGTTCTTTTCACCTGCTAATTTGTTATAACCATGAACTGATTTGTTCTTGATGGAAATCTACCACTAAGGGGGCAACTACTCTGGGAAATAGTTAAAAATGTACCTTAGAAGTGTGAAAAAACGTGTTAATTAAGTGACTACAGATAAAGCAGTGTTTGAGCTGAGCTGAACTGAGCCAACATATATGTATGGAAGCACTTGAAGTTAACAGAACTGATCTTAGCAGGTGGTCACAGAAAAGAACTAGAAATTTTAGGACTAGCAAGTTTCATAAAGATAGCAAAATTTCCCTTCAGATTGTGACCTGGCACCTGATACCTGAAAATAACTTAGTTATGCAGCAGCAGTGTACCTTAAAAACTGTTTTTGAAAGGCACCTTTGCCCTAACTTTGGGATTTCTCAGCATTAAATTGAGAATGCAGACAGATGGGTGGGGTAAATGGAGATGGGTTTTCTTGGATTTTAATTATCTGACTGGACTTTACATTGACAATGTTTATTTTTTTTTTCCCCCTTTCCTGTTGATATTTGTACTTGGGGAGCTTGATTTTTGAGCTTGATTAATCGTAGGACTGTGAATTTTATTCCACCAGGCCGAGTTTATTCTAACAGAAAAAAATAACTTTGTGATTATTGGCATTGGCCGAGTGGAATTGGCATCCCCAGCTCTGCAAAAACCCTGTTGGAGCAGCTAAAACATTAATTAATTTTCTGCCAGCATGACTCACTAAATCACATAATTGCTGTGGAGTCAGGGAAGCTCTAGGCCAGCAGCTGGTAACTATTTTTGTGGCCATGTTGATTCCACACACATGATTTAAGCAGGGAAGGAAATGCCCTTCTAAAGCTGTAGTTACTAAAAACCAAACAACAACCAAACAAGAAACCAAAACCAAAACAAAGTGGAGGAGAGCAGCATGCTGTCAGGGTTAAATTCTGTATCTGGTTTGCTCAGGATATTGCCTTTATTGAGAATATTGTTAGGAAAGTCAGAGCTGGAGAAGGAGAGTGTGAATTGCTGTCTCAAGGCAATGGTGACAGGCCAGTAATTTTGTACTTGGGGGGTTGTGTTTTAGTGCAGTGAGAAAATAAAATGTGATGGATTTTTGTGGATTTTTTCCCTTGTGGAAAGTGTGAACATGGAACCCCCTGTTTTATTCTCTTCTTGGGTTAGTGGGTTGGTAGGATGGAATCAGACCATGAGGAAAATCAACCTTGAAATAACTCCATAATTATTTTCATAGAACGTAGAATCTTTAAGGTTGAAAAAGGCCTCCAAGGTCAAGTCCAACCTTTAACCAAATGCCTTCTAACCCATATGATGAAGGGCCATGTCTGCTTGTGTTTTCAACACCCAGGGCTGGGACTGCACCATCTCCCTGGGCAGCCCCTTCCAGTGCCTGACCACCTTTTCTAGGGAGAAATTTCTCTTAATACCCAGCCTGAACTTCCCCTGGCACAGCTTGAGGGCATTTCATGTTACTTCATGTTGCTTCAAATCTTCCTCTATTTTAACTAATTGCAGAAAGACAGAAGTGCCCATCTGTTGTTACCCATTAGTTTTTGGAGCCATTTGGATTGGCTAAATTGATGAGATTGTTCATTGCAAGATACTTTTTGATTTCTTGCTGTCTTGGTGCATTAGTGTGGACAGAACAGGACAAGGGTTAGAAGTGATGTGCTGGCTTACTGCTGTGACTGGAAAGAGGCAAACCTTTGCCCTTGGGAGCATTTTTCATTTAAAAAGCTGCAAATTGGTATTTGAGTGCTGATTGAATGTTATGTGTCTGGTTCAAGGGAACACTGCTGGGGTATGAGATGCTGTATCGTAGAAGCTTGTGTTGCACTGTAGAGGGGGGCCAGAGGGGGAAGGTTTAGCCAAAGTTTATGGGTGGAGAACTGATTTCATTAATTAACTAGCTCTGCTGTGTGAAATAATGGCAGGACTATAAACACATGCAGAGCAGGCAATGGTTTTCCATGCTGCTTTGTGTCACTGCTGGGGTGCTGTTGCTTTATGGATTGCTGCTCTGCTTTGCTTACAGCACGTCAGTAATGTTGTATTTTTTTGAAGTGTTGCTACTAATAAAAATTCCTTTACTGTTTAACTTGGAAACTGCCCTTCAATTGGCACTTGTATAAAGTTCTTGTAGACTTCAGAGGAACAGGAGAACCGTGTGTTTATATCTCTGTGTAGCCATTTTTATGTATTTCAATATATTAACATGTGCAAATACAGCAAGGATAAGAAGATGAAGACTGATTTTTGAGGGAAGATTGCAGGAATAAGGCTTTTTAGCCTAGGAAAAACCAAATAAATGACAAATTTTCCACCATGTAGGAGCTGGTTACAAAAAGCTGGTTATCAGTTGGTTTTGACATCAGTTGGAGAAAGGAGAGGGCAGAATTTATATGGATTTGCAGCAGAGATCATTTAAATTGGGTGTCATTGCATAGTGTTTTAGCAAGGGAGAGGTCCTGGTGTCTCCCACTTCTGTCTCTTTCTTATAATAACCCTTATCTCACATGGAGAAAGTGGACTAAATGATCCCTTGGGCTCCCCTTAAGTTTTACATTCCTTTATAATATTTTGAGCAATGTTCTGTCTGTAGTGACTCGCATTTGTGTTTTTTAAGAACACGGGAAAACCCCCCAAATTTATGAAAATGCCAGCTGCTGAATTGGAGCCAAGTTGTTAGTTCAAGGTACAGTGCTACAAGCCTGCCAAACAAAGCACAAATAATTGTACTAAAGTAGTGGGGTTTCCCTATTTTTACTGTCGTTCACCTACCTAAACAACAGGTTTTGAATTTATTTTTGTAACTTCATGTTAATGAATCACAGTCTTTAATGAAACGAGGACAGGAGAAAGGATCTGTCACTGCGTTAGAGATGGTCCTCTGAAATGGAAGGAGGCCTCTGTGGCCTCTCAGTGGTTTTCATGCTGTCAAAACTGGGAAGGTACAAAGCTGTGAAATAATATGGGGAAATATTTGTGTGGCAGGTGTGTAAATTCAGAAATAAGTAGTCTTGGACAAGCCTAAGTGTGTTCGGAATTCATATGTGGATTTTCAGTATTGTCTTATAGACTTGGCTCAAAAGTGGTTTTTTTTCTGCTTGGAAAGAAATATTTTTCTTGATTTCTCTTCTGTTAATGTGTAAGATTCAATTCACTTTCTGACCCTTCAAATGGCACAGTTAAGATGACTGTCACTGGCAGGAGATCATGTGGGTGCTCAGAGGTGTAACTAATTCTCTGTTGTTGATCACTGCCCTAGAATTAACTTTCTTCTTTACAAGGCAGTTTCAATTTAGACTGAGGAAAACTGTTCTTAGTAAGTTATAAAAGTTTAGATTGTCCTTACTGATAAACACCCCTTTACCACCTCAAAAACATTCATTCTAAGTTACTAGTTGCATCCTAGAATATCTTTTACTACTCCTTTCAAAGAAAGAGCTTCCAGAAATTGCCCCAAATCTGAAAACAATTAGGGTATGTAAGTCTCTTCTGCCAAGTTTGGTATTATATGCCTTAAACCCTAAATTATAACACTTAATAATTGTACTAGAGTTGCTTTGCATATTGTGGAAATGTGTTTTGGTGTGATTTTGACATTCCTTATGCAACTCACATAAAAGTCTTGGGTTTAGCTTCTGGAGGAAAGCTGAGGACCTTTCTGAGGTGACTTTCAGCTACAGAGTGGCAATTCCCTTGTCTGTAATTCAAATCACATCTGGTTGTGTTTCATCTTACCGAGACTTCTCATTGCACTGTGTATCCCTGTTGACCTTTTGCCTGAATGAAAAATTACAGACAACCTGAAATGTGGTGGGTTTGGGGTTTGCCTGAGTGTCAGTAGATGGCAGCCTAAAGCTGGAGTTGAAGGAAGAGTCTTCCAAA
Source organism: Margarornis squamiger (assembly GCA_035222235.1). Lineage (NCBI taxonomy): Eukaryota > Metazoa > Chordata > Aves > Passeriformes > Furnariidae > Margarornis > Margarornis squamiger. Next base: position 17,590,233 of record JAWWTY010000138.1, read on the forward strand.
GTTTTCACGGGGTGGATGGAGGTTCATGTGCACACAGGTGTAGGGATAAACCATTTTAATAGGAATTGTCGCAAAGTCTGTAGTTTATCAGAATGTTAGCAGTTTGTAGTTTATCAGAATGGCTACTCTGAACACTTGTGCAGAGGTTGAGTGAGAACCCAAATGGTGTCAAACCCCCCCCCATAAAACACACAAGTTAAGAAAACCACCTCAGTAACATCAGGAGAACAAATTTGGGGTTCTTCAGGCTGTCAGTTTCTTTGTGATTATGAAACATGGCAGAGATCTCATGTTCTTTCTTTTCTAGGCCCTGACTTTGTGGTTTGTGACGAAGGACACATTCTGAAAAATGAAGCATCTGCTGTCTCTAAGGCAATGAACTCTATTCGCTCTAGGAGAAGAATAATTCTTACAGGAACACCACTGCAAAATAATCTTATAGAATGTGAGTAATCTGGTTTAAGAAGTGTTTATTTCCTTGATTATACTTTAGTCTGTTAGCAAGATAAAGACAGGTTTAGTTTGATTAGGAGAAAAGAATTTGATACAGTGAAGCTGCCTGTGAGGTCTCTGTACCTTTATTTAGTTGTGACACATTGATTTTCTGTTTGAATTAATCCCAGTACTGTGCTTTCCATTCTGAACAACTCAAGTGTGATCTTTTTGTCCTAGATCACTGCATGGTTAACTTTATTAAGGAGAATTTACTTGGTTCAATTAAGGAATTCCGGAATCGGTTCATAAATCCGATTCAGAACGGTCAGTGCGCAGACTCCACTCTGGCGGATGTCAGAGTGATGAAGAAACGTGCACACATTCTCTATGAGATGTTAGCTGGATGTGTTCAGGTAAGAGCACCCAAAGGCCTCTAAACTTGTTCTCTCAGAGCTCCATTAACTCTTTTGACTTGAATATTTGCACTGATTCTTAGGTCTCTGCGTTATTCGTTGTGACTAGAAACACTTAACACTGGCACTTGGATAAAAACTAAGGACTTTGTGTATCCTAAGCAGGACATATCTCTATATAAGAGATATTTCTTGCTAGGGGAATAGAGAATTTTATGGTAGAGAAGGGCATTAGTTGCTTTGAAATATTCTTATTTAATTTGATACGCATGTTTAAAAAATACACATTTAAAAACTCAGCTGCCTTAACACCTGCACAGAAAGGTGGTGATCTGTAGTTTGTCACTTGGTTATGAATTCCTCTTTTTTCTGATCTAAGAGAATCAGAACAATGGGGAAGAAGAGAGAAAGAAATTGATTCAGCTCCAAAATGGTGAAGAATTTATCTTAAGAACCTTAGATTAAAAAAAAACCCCAAAACTACCTGGACTTCCAGAGTAAGGGCTGGATGCCTTGCCCTTCAGTTAGCCTGCACCTTGTGGGCCATCAGCAGGATGTTCTGCTTTCCAAAGCCCAGTCAAGGTGTGACACCCTGTGGGCACAAAGAGCCTCCTCCTGGCTGGGCAGGTGTTGGTAGCTGAATAAAGAGCCCAGGTGAACAGGAGCTGGGTGAGGCTGCCACGGTGGGGCAGTCCCACAGGCAGAGAAATAAGCTTTATGGCAGTGAAAAAGGCCTGCTATCATAAAATTTCGGAAATAGGAATAGTCTTGAGTGTGCAGAATTCTATGCCGCAGTACAGGAACACACACTGAGAGACAGAATGGGAAGAGGAACATAAAGAGCAAGTAAATTTGGTGTGTTCAGATGCCATGCACCCTGTGTTTGTGCAGCACTGGGCAGATCCTGTCTGTGGAGAGCAGCTCTCCCTTTTGCCCATTGAGCTACTGTATAATTTCCTTACAAGAATACAGCTCTGTTGCCAAAGGATGTTCTCAGGAGCCGTGCAGGTGTCACCATCAGCAGGACCAAGAGGACCTGCCTTGCAGGGGGGTATCCTGCAGGAGAACCAGGGTTTGTGCAGCACAGCACAGGCAGAGGAGCTCTGGTCAGGGTCACTTCACTCCTCAGCACACTGCGGTCTCTGATCAGGATCAATACACCACTTGGCTCGAGGCAGGGTACAGAGATGGAGACTCTGTAAGGGTCAAAAGAAATGAAAATAGAAATAAAATTGCATTGCTCCAGGCAAGTGTTGAGAAAATAGTTAATCTGCAGTGGGTGTCCCTCTGTGAGACAAACATTGCTGTTAGCTGCTTGACTTACCCACGCTTTCACAGAGAAAGGTTTTAGTATTTACACTTAAATACTTCTGTATTTAGTATTTCACACCTGCTTGACATGCTTTCACAGAAAAAGGGTTTAGTATTGTAAAAAAAACCCCACAAAAGTAGTTCCCAGAGCAGCTGGAGTTGCAGGCAACTTTGCAAGGACTTGGAACTGGACATGGGGTTAACAGGTCGTAGACTTTTGCCTTCACAACCACACTGAGTAGGTAAGATGGGTTCCTGCTGACAGGGCCTGTAATTGGATTGTCTTTTGTGGGTTATTTTTTCTCCCTTTGTGGTTGGAAAGCATCTGAATCATTGTAATTTATCCATTTGTCGTTGAAGATGCCAAAAGCTCTTGAGCTCTTGGGAGTCGTTTCGGTGTTTCTGTGACTAAAGCAGTGTTTGTGAAATTGCAGAGGAAAGATTACACAGCATTAACAAAATTCCTGCCTCCGAAATACGAGTACGTTCTGGAGGTTCGCATGACTCCAATTCAGTGCAAACTGTACCAGTATTACTTGGCTCATCTGACAGGTATGTGCTTACACTTCTCTCTGCTCACAGGATTGATGGTCATTTAAGGAGGGACAGTTTGCCACAGTTGGTGGGTTGGGGTGTTTGGATGTGTTATTGGCTCTACAGATGTCTTTCTCTGCTTCCTGTAAGATTTACTTTAGCTCTTGACACTTGAATTGTAGGAAAACATTTGGGCTTTTTTGAGAAAGAAGAATAATATTTATATCTCTTAACAGCAGTCCACCATCAGGTTTTGGATCATAGGTGCTTCTTCCTTTTCTAAATATAAAATATAATTGATTTAATGTCTTACTCTCCTGAGAAACAAGGTATTGACTGCAAGATTAGAGGGAGAGAGCACCGATTTGAGCTGTCCTGGTGTAAGCACTGCCAAGCCCTGCAGTTCCCTGCTGCCTTTGTGCCAGCTGAAATTGTTATTTGTCAAATATTGGCTCTTTTGTAGAACTGTCTCTTCTTTTCCTCTCAAGTCTGAGTTTCACAATGACTGTGCTTTTCATCAACTTTCAGGGACATCTTGACTGGTCCACCTTGAAAATTTGCATCTTCCCCCAAAAATGTCAATTTGTTTAATTGAAAAGGTGTATAAAAGAACAAAGACAACCCTAGAATGTGTTACTGTGTGCTGGTCACTGCATGAGAGATGAGCCAGTGCAGCTTGTAATTTTAGTTTATTGGGATATCAGCATGTCTCAGTGACACACACACCGTGGGAAGGGTCATGCCCAGGAGCTCCTGGGAAGGTTTTCTGTACCCCACAGCCACGTCCCTCAGCTGCAGCTCTTGGGTTCTGGAGCAATTCTGGGGTTTTAAATACCATTTATAATAGTTGACTTAATGAATTTCCTAGTCAAGAGTGTTTAAGGCACTGCTGGAGGATTTTGTGGACAGCATGAAGGAGGAATTCCCTTTCTGCAGGGGTTACAAAATGTCCTACATGGTAGGCTGGGCCAGTTTATTACATTTTGGGGTTTTTTTTCCCACTTATTAAACTACCTGTCTTAAAATGTCTATCTGTTGCTGAGGATTTTTTTTTAAACTACATTTTTCTATTCTGGTTATTCTCCCAAATTTAGTTACTAGAAAATGAATTGTATCTCAAATCAGCCTGTGATTTATAGCAGTGTGGAATTCATGGTGTTGTCACCTTCAGATTCTGGAGAAACCTTTAGTTTCTGATCCCCCAGGTGAACTGCCAGCCTCGTGGCCACAGTTCTGCTTTCTGTGGCCTCTATTTAGTTCAGTTATTCAGAGTTTTAAAAGTCCATAGGATTTCTGAAGTTGAACCTTGCTAATGGCAACTTTCTCTGGGACAGCTCGTGATGAGGGAAGTCAAGTCTAAGGATTTCTGTTACTCTTACAATTCCATTTCCCAAAGATACTCCAAGCTGTATAATTAAAACATACTTTGTAGATGTTTAGGGGGATTATCTTACGTAGTGAGCAAATGCACCAGGTAAGTTTTGTGCTTGTTTTTTTTTTTGGAGACACTTGATAACTGCAATAAACACTATTTTTTTGCAGGTTAACATGCCTTAAATTATGCACATAATAAATCTAAAAAAAAATTTCTTTCAGGAACCTGATGTGGTGCTTAATGAGAAATCAAGACTAGGAAAAGAAATTTAACACTCTGAACATTGTTGCTACTTTGCACTAATCTGTGTTTGGACAATGAACGAGTAGGCTGGGCTTTTTTTAGGGTTTTTATTGTAGCAGAATACTGCAGCATTGCAAGTCATTGAATAAAGGGAGCTAAAAATAGTCAGCCAAATTCATTGGAACCTCAATGCCAATGTTATTTTGTGTTTTCCACCTTGGGCTGCTTTTACAAAACCCAAATAGACATGGATGTCTTTTTAAGAGGATTTGGAGTCATTCCTGTGCTGAGGAGAAATGTGCTTTTATGTAAAAATGTAATCATGTTTCTCATTATCAAGAAAAAGGGGAAAATCTAATTTTGACAACTTTAACTAGGAAAAAAATGCCTGTGACTGAGTAATTTGAGCTCTTTTACAAGAGATGTTACAATATGATGTGCATCTGGAAAGAACACTCAGTGCTGCACTGACGGGTTGTTCAAAGGGGAACAGAATGTGGCAAACTCACTTCAAGGTTCCACTCTAAAACCTGAACTTTATTGTCAGGTGTAGGTGGTGGCAATGAAGGTGGAAGAGGCAAAGCTGGAGCTAAACTATTCCAGGACTTCCAGATGTTGAGCAGAATCTGGACTCACCCTTGGTGTTTGCAGCTGGACTATATTAGCAAAGAAAATAAGGTAAATTAGATATATCAAAATACTCTCTATTGAGAACTTTCCAAAGAGGCTTTGCCAAGCTCTAGGTAAAGTTTCGTCAAATTAATGGAAATCTTTTGCTGTGGGGTAACTTTGCTGCTGGTTTTGTCATATTCTTCTTTCTGGGTATGTTGTCATTCTTAAAACATTTCTCAAGGCCAACCCTTTGTAGAATTTACCATTGTTTAAATGAAGAATAAGCAGATGACTAAAGGTTTAATAAAAGCTTTTGGATGAACACACTTAATAATTTCTATGTTTTTTCTCTTTTGAGGGCTATTTTGATGAAGACAGCATGGATGACTTCATAGCTTCAGATTCAGAAGACACTTCAATGAGCTTAAGTTCTGATGAGTATACAAAGTAATTGAGCTTATATTTTGTTTGTTGGATTTATTTCCCTAATTGAACTGAAGTGATTCCTATAGAAATGATTGTTTGTTTTGTATTTTAGGTATCTTAGAATATGTTCTCTAGCAGTGGAATTAAAAAAAAATAAATAAAAAATAATGGGGTGTATAATGGTTCTTTTTCAGGAAAAAAAAATCCAAGGGGAAAAAGGTGAAGAAAGAGTGTAGCTCAAGTGGAAGTGGCAGTGATAATGATGTTGAAGTCATTAAAGTTTGGAATTCAAGATCTCGTGGAGGTGGAGAAGGAAATGCAGAAGATCTTTCAAACAACCCTTCATCAACCAAGTCAGATGAAGGTGAGTATGGTACAGAATATTATTTATTCTGTATTTATTATGTAAGGCAGCTGCATTTTGACAAAGGCAATGGGAGAGGGCTGTCAGGAATTCTGCTGTGCTGCAGAATGACCAATTCCTTAATTCCATATTTACAGCTCCTGCTCCTCCTAATGGGACACTCATCCTGGGAAAACAAGGAGCATCAGTTTGGAACTCAGGGGTCTCGAGGCAGGGAGGCTGCACAGTGATTTGTTTTTAATTCAAAAGTACAAAGTGATATAAAGTTGACAGGAGCTATGCTGTTTTTCATCTTCTTTTAGCATAATTGCTGAACTGTTAATGGAAAGATTAAGAAATAAGAAATGCACATGTCATGATTTGTTGCCCCTGGAATTTGAATTGGATGTTGAGCAAGCAGATATGATGCAGCAGGAATACAAGCCCTTCCTAAAGATTATTTAAACTCCTTACGTTTCATTTTTGGATTTTTCTGTAATAATCTGGATTTTGTCTTGTATCTGACATGACTGAGGTAGTTCTCTGATTCTGTCATTTCATGTATGTCTAGTGATTTTCCCCAAGTAATTCAGTTTTTTGGGGTACAGTTAGGGTGAGAGTTCTGGGGTTTTTTGGTCCCCATACTAATGGCAAATGTAAATATGTAAGGGGAGGAGCGTGTTTGTGTGTAAAACACACATAGAGATTAAATGTGTCAGTTACATTATAGCAGGGTGAGTTTGTGTCTCTGGACCAGTGAAATGTTCACCTGTCCTGCAATTCTCCTTGGAATTGCTAATAGTGTAAATGCTGGTTTTCCATTGTGTCTTTAACTCTTCATACCAGTTACATCTAATAGTGAAGAAACAATTCTCTTCAGACATTTCAAACCATTTAAATGGAGGCCATGTTTTTATCTCCCATTTATTTGTTTTTAGGCAAAGCTGCATCCTCTTCCAATCCTGGTAGCCCAGCACCAGACTGGTACAAAGATTTTGTCACTGATGCAGATGCAGAAGTGTTGGAACATTCTGGGAAAATGGTGCTTCTCTTTGAAATTCTTCGAATGGCAGAGGAGCTTGGAGACAAAGTGTAAGTCAGTTCTAGACATGCTACTAATGACCTTGTAAATAGATCACTCTGACAGTGTTCTTCATTCACTCTTCATTATTCTATAGCTGTTTTCTGAAGCAAATGTGCATATGCTACTTTCCTTCTTATCAGGGAGTTTTCTCACACGTGGCCAGGACTCTACCAAAGTCTTTACCTGTGTCTAGAAGGACTGTTTGTCTCAAAGACCATAGCAGAGGGAGGAGGGAAGAAAAACCAAGCAGTACAATAATCCAAATAACTTCAGAGATGAATTTTGTGTTTCCCTGTTCTGTTTCCAGCCTAGTATTCAGCCAGTCCCTAATATCTCTGGATTTGATAGAAGATTTCCTGGAGCTGGCTAACAGGGAGAAATCTGACAGAGATAAGCCCCCTATCTATAAAGGTGAGTGTCTCCCTGAACAACTGCAAAGCTCATAACTCTTTTACAAGTCTATTCAGTCCACAGGGAATGGATTTGAAGGAAGTGTTATATATATGCATGCTCTGGACTGTTACTGAAGTTGGCAGGATTATTGGTCTCCCCTGCAGGTGGGCTCTGCTATCCCATTATGGACTCTTGCTTGTGATTCATTCTGTGTCATCCGTGCTTGTTACAGCCTAAGCAGCTTAAATGTTCACCATCTGAGAGGAGAGAAGGCATTTTGTGAAATCCTGTATAGAAGTGCTGTTACAAGCTTATCTGTGGCAAATTCTGATCCATCCTCCTGGGAGAGCTGATGGAAGGACAAGGGTGCTTTAAAGCAGCGTGAAAAATGTGAATTTATATGTAGGGCAGTAGATTGGTGCATGGATTTCATAAGGGAGCAAGGATTGAGTTAATTATGACCCTAGTGATGCTCAGATGCCAAGGAATTTCTCACTCATCCTCTGTGTAGATTGTTTCTCCTGTTTCCTCCGAGATGTTCCCAGAGCTCCTGATGATGCAGTTGATCCTTATGTGGAGTTTCAGCTCCCAGTACATGTGGATTGAAGAATTCCTTTCAAAGATCTCATGCAACTGTTCCATGTGTTTGCACTTAGAAATAAGAGGGAAGTGGCTCAGGGACAGACACACAGTCACCTGGGGATCTCCAGGATCTCCCTCTCACAGATTTGTTGTTTCTGGCTGTTGCTTCCTTTTCTGAGCTTTTATTATATTCACATGTTACAGGCTGTTTGTTTTTAAGGAGTGGTTTTTTTCATGTGTGGTAGTTCTTCTGGTAAGCACTGAGATTATGTATCATGGCAAGAGTCACCATAAAGAGCCCCTCCTGACATAACACTGTTTCTCAAAATGGATTGACTTGAGCAATGCTGTCTGCACAATATGCTGTTTTCTTTATAACTGATGGCTCAGTGGTGGTAGTTCTGTGTACACACACCTTGATGGCCAAAGAAAGCAAAAGGTTACTTGTGAACTGGGGAAATCTTCTGTCAGCCCTGTTTTTTTTGCCCAGTCTGGCAAAGGAAGTTGCTGTAACTCACAAGGTAATTAAGCTCAACGATTTTTCTGAATTTCAGTCCCAAAATTATTAGAGCTTGACTTTTGAAATCTCCTTTGGAGCATTTACTTAGAAATGCCTGTAGTGTGGGAGGGGCTGATTTACAGTAGTACTGCAACATGGAGCTGCTCAGATCACTTGGAGAAGGAAAGGACAGTTAATGCTGTAGTGCCTAAAGGTGAGATTCAACTGCAGCTTCATGTAACTACTGCTTAAAATTAACTTGGGCTCCATGTTAAAGCATATCCCTGCAAATGTGTATGTACAAATAGAACAGTGATAAATCAAAGGAATGATCCCCAAAAGAGCTCAGGTATTTTTCAAATACTTCAGTTTAAGTCTATGCCCAGAACATTTTTTATGAATTTTTATCTTTACGTTCCAATCTGTATAAAACTGCTTTGAGGAGTTTCATTGACCTTTCTGTAAAAAAATAACCAAATCTTAAGCAGTGGGTGGGGATAGATGCTGGATACTTTTTACAAGGTAAGATGACATTGGCATTTATTTTATTCTGGTTTTGAATAATTTTAGACAAAACTTGCTTAGGGTTTGTGGATGATCATTGTAGTCACAAATGCAGTTGCTGTTACCTTCTGTCAGGATGCATATTTTATATCCTGTTATATAAGCTCTACAACAGAAGGCAAGCACTTGTGTCCTGCAAAAACATTCTCAGTCTTGAATAATAACACCAACAATGGTCTTCTCCTGTTGTCAGATTAGTGTATTTTATGGTCCATATTTGTTCCTTACTCCTTGGAGAGCTGTGGCTATCCATTGTTACCTGTCTGGTTGCTCACACCCCCAGCATTTTAATAATTTGACTGTAACATTTGTAGGTGAGGGGAAGTGGTTCAGAAACATCGATTACTATCGCTTGGATGGCTCAACTACAGCCCAGTCAAGGAAGAAATGGGCTGAAGAATTCAATGATGAAACTAACGTGAGGTGAGGCCTTTTCTGATGTAGATGCTTTATTTTCCCCCTTTTCTTTTGTTCCCTAGTTCTTTGTTACTTGTGTTAGCTTAATTGCCTTAAGGAGAGGCAAATAATTATCGCAGTGTTATCACAATTTGTTCAGAAAATGTGCAGCAATATGGTACTGACTTCTTGAGGTTAATTCTAGTTGTACTGCTCAGTACTTTTTCAGTGTTTCCATGCAGTTTTCATAGTTCTTTAGACTAGAACCAATTTAAAACAGAGAAAATGCTTTTATTACAATTACTTAAAAGGATATAAGGACCTAGGCAGGTCAGAGCCCCTGGGGTGTGGCCAGGAGGCAGCAGTCCCTGGGCCACCCAGAACCAGAACTGTCTCCCAGCCATCCACTGCTCATCTTGGAATTCATCACTTGGAATTCACCTTTGGATAGAGAGCTATGACCTTGTACAAGTTCAGTGAAATTAAGGAGCTTCACCTTGCCAGATTTGTTGAAAAAAATAAAGTATGTAGTTATGTTGCAGTCATTTATAATGGGCAGGGGAAAAAGTTCAATTAAGAAGTAAACTAATTCAGTGTTAATACCTTTAAATATACCTTGTCAGATACCCGACAAGAACTGTTTTCAGGTTGAAGCTGAGAGAGATGGCTTTCAAAAAAAGCAGATACATCAGAGACAGTGTCATTCTGGAGTTATCCTGAAAGTTTGCAGGCCAGGAAACTTTCCATGGCATCACATCTGCCTGTTTAAAATTATGGTTTATTTTGATGTAACTCATTTTATTAAAGCTTGAAAGTGCAAACCCCGAAGTTTTTTCTTCCCCTCCAGTTTTTGTTAACAGTTGGTTTGCAAAGGCCCTTGATCTGTATTTTTGGGAGTGTACGTTTTGCTAAAAGTGTTGTTCTTGTGAAATCTGTGTCTGTTTCATGCTTCATACATTATTTTAATGAAGTTTTTGAGTTGTTTCAGTGCATGAACAACTCCACGGTAACACAGCAACACAGGAACAATGGTTGTTTTCCAAAACACTCAAATTTTGCAACTTCTCTCTGTTCCAGAGGCCGCTTGTTCATTATATCCACTAAAGCAGGTTCCCTTGGAATAAATCTGGTGGCTGCCAACAGAGTCATCATCTTCGACGCCTCTTGGAACCCCTCCTATGACATCCAGAGTATTTTCAGGGTTTATCGTTTTGGGCAGACCAAACCTGTGTTTGTGTACAGGTTTTTGGCTCAGGTGGGTTTCTGGCTGGTATCTTTGGGAGATTTGATCCTGCAGTCAAATCTGTCCCTGTGTGCAGTGGTGTTGGAGGCTGTAGTGACCTGCACTGATCCACAGCAGCATTGGGCCACTGAAGCAGCTCTTGAAGGAAAGGGTCAAATAAATAAGGACTGAAATTCTAGAAGTGATTTACACATCCAGACTCAGAGATCTCACCTTTTTTAACTTGCACACCACTAAAAATTCTGAGTTGAGCAGACCCTCTAGAGGATGGTGGGTGTTTGGGAATAGCCTTGCTCAGTGCAGGTGCCTTCTACAGAGCCTGCTCTGTGCAGCCCTGATGGTCCCACTGGAATGAAATCAGGGCACATAAAGGAATTTTTGTAAAAGGCATCCAGTCATGACTCAAAAACTTGTATGGTGCCTGCAGATATTAAAGATGTGTAATAAGTCTGATGGACATTGATCTCTGCTTTTTTTAAGTGTAAGGCCATTATTTCTGTTAGGAAGTGTCTTGCTCAGTGTTCTAGTTCTTCAGGTGTTCCTGGAGACCTTTTCCCAGTAAGAGCACTTAACCCTTGATGAAGTCCCCATTTCCATGCCAACTGTCTAACAGGTCAGGAATGGGTTTTCTCTTCAGGCTTCAGGCTGTTATTGTAGTTTTCTCTGTGCACTTTTGAACTGTGGATATCCTTTTAAAATCAGGCTGTTCAGAACAGGCTGTGCTGTTCTCATCCTTCTCAGTCACCGTCATTTTTTTTCAAAAAATAAGTGATTTTCCTTTTTTCATCAAAGATCTAGTTGGTTTTTTTTCATACACAGCTGTGATGAATTAGCCTTGACTGCTTCCCTTCCCCTCTCCCCTCCACCACAGTGATATGGTATCTGTTTTCCTTTTTACAGGCTGCTCAAAGCAGCAAAATAAGGTACATGCTGTGAAAATTGCCCTTTTTTTGGTCATAATCCTGCTTTGGGGAATTGCAGCAAAACTGGATCTCCTAAAAACACTCTGGAAAGAATAATTTCCTTACTCTAGTCGGCAGCTAGATGACATCTGTCCCATACACAGTGTTTGCTTCCAGCAGGTTTTTCCTTTTCTTTCTCCACAAAAGACTTTCGGGTTCTTGGTAGGAACTTGCTCAAAGAAACGAGGGAAATGGAGAACTGCTGTGTTGTTCCTTTGGCTCTTTTCTGTCTGTAATTATTTTTCCTACATGCCAAGTCAATGTGTGTGTGTGTGTGTGTTTGCAGGGAACCATGGAAGACAAGATCTATGACCGGCAGGTGACCAAGCAGTCGCTGTCGTTCCGCGTGGTGGACCAGCAGCAGGTGGAACGGCATTTCACCATGAATGAGCTCACGGAGCTTTACACCTTTGAGCCAGACCTGCTGGATGATCCCAACTCAGAAAAGAAGAAGAAGAGAGACACTCCAATGCTGCCCAAAGTGAGTTGATGCATATTGCTGGGAATTATGTGCTGTAAAAATGACTTGCATCTGTTTAGGATATGAAATCTCTCATGTTGGAAGCAGAGCGTTGTTTTCACTGTGGAGCAGTGTTGGCCACCTTGGAGGGAACACAACAAAATACATAATTAATGTAATAGATGGTGTAATGAGCTGGATAGGGAGGTTCCCTTTGGTGTAATGGACAGCAGAAGAGAAACAAGCGAAGATATGTTTTCATGCTGTTTGAATGAATAGAAGTTTTACTGCCTGAAACTGTGGAGGCCAAAATTCAGATTAACATCTGAGTGTGTGCTGGTGAGACCCAGCACAACCTCAGTTGGTGGTAACAAATCTGTGAGGTGACACTGCATTTCGAGGTCTGTTCTTTATCTACCAGATAAGAGTCAAATTAATCTATGCTCTCCTTTCCAAGACTTTCTGGTTTTTAGTTCCTGGTTTACCTCTTCTTGAAGAGACCATTAATAGAGATATGGTAGAGATAGGGGGAAAATTGCACTGGGCAGGCAGGAAAGAACTTTAGGGAAAACAGTAACTAGTTCTGTTAATTTATTCCTTTTTTCCAAGTCAGTTTATATGTAGGAGTAGGCTGTGGTTTTACACTTTACCTTATGTATGCTGTGAGTGTCATTTGCTAAAGACTTAAGTCATCATTTAGCTGGTGTGCAGTTCTCTTTGCTTCTTACAGGTGAACAGCTGGGACCAGTAACATGTCACTGTGTCATTTGTTAAGTGGGTAAATATCTCTGTTTTGGTCACTCCACAGTGTGTGGATGCAGGGAGGGAGGTTCTCCAGTTTGTAAATCTATTCATTTGCAAGAAAAAATGGTATGTTTGCCATTCTCCACCATCTGGAGCCCCTGGTAGTGCAGTGAATTCTGATTGATTCTCAGTGCAGGGGTTTTCACTGTGAGCACTCACCTGTAGGTAACTGAAAATTGTATCCTAATTTTTTACTTTGGTGTGCATTTTGATTTTGGCAGATGGGTTATTTTTCCCCCTAAAGCAGCTTCCTTTAGGTTGTCATTAATAGTATTTTATCTTTTAGACATTCTTAATTATTTCATGCCATATGCACTTATGCCTCCACAAACTCATAGCTAGTGCTTCACCATTTGCTGCTACTTATTTTTGAAAAGACAGAAATAAGTTGAAAACCTGTGAAGCAGCTGAGTCTTTTTACTCGAAGCATTGATGGATCCAGTGCAATAATTACGTTTTGAAGGTGACTTGTTTTCTTTTACAAAAATAAATTGATTAATGAATGAATAGAATGTAAAAGAGAAAGTTTATAAAGTCCAAACTTGCTTTACCATTCACTTTTGCATGTTAAGTGTAAGGCTTGTATCAGTCAGGTTGAATACAAGCTTTTACCCACTTTCTGGCTGTAAATAGAGCAAATCTGTGCACTGGAATTGTTTTGGGCTTTTTTTTCATGGTTTTAGCAAATGGCATTGAGTGGACTTCTGTTCTTTTGAAGATGTGCATCTGAGTACATCTGTGTGCAAATTTCTAATCCCTTTTTATTTGTTGGTTGAAAAGGCTATAAATCATCAAGGACATTCATCTTATTTTAGCCATTTCTGTATTTATTTCTTGAAAAAGGGACTTTGTGTTCCACACAGCCTTAGAGAATATGGGAAGCTATCCATTAACTCCCAAATATTCCTTCCCTTTCTCTGTCCCCCAAACTAGTCTTGGCAGTGAGGAAGGTCTTGTATTTTCAATTTATGCACAGTGAGGTTCTTGCTGTGCACACAGAACAGCCAGTCCAGTAGTAGCAGTGACTCCTTCCTTAATTCCTGTGACCTCTTTAATTCAATTGTGGCTCAGGCCTGTAGTTTAATCTTGTTTTATTTCCTATTCTGTCTTTTTTGATCTAGCCAGTTCTCTAAAACCCTACATAAGCATGAAAAGAAGTACCAGCAGTAGGAAGTGTTGCAGTGGGTGTTATTCTCTAAGTTGTGCAAGGCTATTCATTCAGCTATTCTTCATTTCAGTGGGATTTTAGCAAAGATGCATAATTCACCTTAATAATTACAAATACTCTTAACAAATGAACACAGCATTTTTTTTCAAGTTGATTTAAACCTATTGATAACATTTTATTGTAACATCAAGTAATCACACAGCATTTAGAGGTAAAAATTCTCTTTAGGATCATGTTGCATGATCCTCTGGTGCTTTGTCCTGGCGAGCTCAGCACCCACCCCATCCCTGCAGCTCCTCCCTGGAAACAAAGGCCACTGGAGCTTCACCTGTGCTGCTGTTCCATCACTGAGCTGTCACAAAGCCTGAGCTGCTCCTCTGTAATTACCAGCAGAGCAAAATAGGCATTTAGGCTAAAAGGAGCTTTAGTTCTGCCTCTGACAGGTTTTGTCTGTAATTGTCTCCCTTTGTCTTTGGGCCTTTTTTGCATCTTCAAAGCACAGTGTGTTGAGCAGTGCTCTGGCTGTGACAGCTCTGGGCAGGGAGGAACGGAAGGGAAATGACACTTTTAGTACTTTTACATGATTTTAGAGTGCAAGGGGAGACACAGCCAGGCACTGAGAGAGCAGATTCCTCAGATCATGGGTACAAAGGGTTTAGAAAATACACCTTTTACAATTGCCCCTTTTCCGTGCTTTCTGGAGGGAATTTGGAATAGGAATTCAGGGAAGTGTTTTGCATCTTTTCTCCAACCATCTAAACATGAATGTGGAAAAAGCTGGAGGCACAAGAGGTTTTCCTCTCAGAGACCTTCTTGACTCCCGTGATACCCCACAGAAGGAAGGTTCTTTACAAATCCTTTAGCCAGAACTCCTGTGTGTTGAGGAGGACTTAGTCAGAGCTGAGTGGTGGGGATTTTCTTGTAAGGAAAACCAAATTTTCAATTCTTTTGCTTTGAATGGGTTAGGAGAATTCATTCAGTGTTGTTAAAGAAGGCAGAAGTAAAAAGTTAGTGAATGAAGAAACAAATACTGCTTGATTTTAAAATACATCCTTGAGAACTTTGGCTTTGCAATAATCCAAATTTCAGTCCAAGACCAGTTTTCTTCAGAAGTGTTGTTAAGGAGGGAAGATGTTGAGTGCTTCTGTTTTATATAAAGAATCACATGGCAGATGTGCAGTATGTCATTTTCCTGGAAATTTATCCAAGTCTCATGTCAAGTTTCAGTTGTAGCAGCAGTTTTCTGCCCTTTGTGGTCTGGACAAGACCTTCAGGGGTCTGAGGAGCTCCCTGTTGTCCTTCAACCCCAACTCCACAGGGCTGTTGCTCTGCCCTTGCCCCTCTGAAACAGCTTCTATGTCTTCAAATTTGTGAATACTTAGGGTTAACAGAGGATTTCTATTTTGAATGTGATCCACGTGAATTATTAAGTTAGTCTTAATTTCCACTGCTTGATTTCATTCATCCCCTGTCCCTCCACAGCTGGAAAGGACTGGTTTGGAATTTCAGCCCAAAAAGGTGTACCAGGTGTCTTAAGACTGAGTAGCCACTGGGTCAAATATGCTGTACTTAAGTGTAGAAATAATGACAGCATAATTGACAGAAATAATTAAATATAGGCTATGAGCTTTATGCAGTGTAGTGACTCCTTATCTAACCCAAAGTAAAGGCAGCCTGAAAAAGCAGGTTTTGTTGTTATTTTTGTAGAGTAGCAGCAATTCAAAAGGAGAAGATGGGGAAGGTGAGAAAATTCTGCCACATCTATGATGGTTGTGTTACGTTTTGCTTTGCTCTGAATTTAAGGGTGAATCTGGAGCCTTTTTGTAAGTCAAGGAGATTTATGACTGAGCTGCTGTTTGGGGGTTTTAGAGCAGGTTCTCCCAGACTCAGAACACTCTGCTGGGGGGACTTGTGTGCTGGGCTGAGGGAGACTGACACGGAGCTGAGGGGCACAGACCCTCAGGGATCAGTGTGTGGGCCCTGGCACTGCCCTGGGCCAGTGGGAGATGCATGTCAGAGCAGTGGCAAAGACAGTCCTGGGGACTGGTGTGTGTCACTGGGAGCTGGAACTGTTGCACCCTCTGTCCTGGGCTTGTTCTTCCCCACGTGAGTCACTTCAGTGGGCTGGAGTCACTCACATTTATATTTATGTGAAATGAAACTCTGCTCACTTGAGGTCATGTAATACACTTTGGAAAAGCAGGTTAAAATAAAGTCATGGTTGGCATTCAGTTGGATATAGTTTATCATCATTTTGTGCTACCTCAGGACATAGATAAGGCACATGGTTGACTGTAGTTCCATATGAGGGGGCAACTTTGTGAATTTTGATCTCAGAATCAGAAGAATTTACTGCTTATTTTTATTGATTTTTAACCCCAGTGTGAAATGTTCAATTGGTTGAGAAAAACTTTTTAATGAATTACAACATAGCTCACATTCCTTCATGGAAGGTTTCCTTTCTAGTACATTTCTCTCTCCATAACATTTAATTTCCATCAGGATTTTAAAAAGACAACCCCTTTTTTTTTTAAATTCAAAAACTTTTTTCAGTCTCTCTTCATTTTTTCATCCATCACTGGGAGTTCATCCTAAAGCTTCTAACCCAACTGATAACCATTATCAACAGGCTAAACGAATTAAAAGAAATAATGATTCAGATGATTTTTTATGTGTAAAGTGGATTTTTTTTTTCATAGTAAAATTAACCCAAAAGGTAGTTTAGTCCATATCCCAGCTTTTGAGCTCCATCATTAAAGTTAATGCAAAATAAAGTTTAGACAAAGAAAAGCAAACACACAGTTGGATGTAATTTAAAGCACATTTGCAGGCTGTGCTGGCCCAGGGAGGATGGATTATATTGCAGTGTGGTGTGTTCCCAGGGCAGTTAAAGCACGCCCAGCTCCTCTGGGCCAGCAGCACGAGGACTGGCTTGGCTTCTTCACCCCCTTCCTGGGGCTCTTCTCATCAGCCCCTCTGTAACATCCTTTGTGTCTTTGCACCCCAAAATCCCACCATTTGTTCCCTGTGCCCATCAGTTGTGCAGACACCACATGGTTATGTTGAGGAGCTGGCAATGAAAACAACAATTCAAGTTCAGGGAGACCAAATAGTCGAAGGATGAAACAAAGACCAGCTTTTACATAATCGGTTAATATAATTAAGTTTTAAAGCACAAAGAAACAACTTTGTGTAGCTGCCATGGCAGAACCTCTGGTCAGGTCTTCCACACACAGTTCCCAGAGTGGTTGCAAAAATCTGTTTGTTTGTGGGCACAGGCCATTCTTTCCAGTCATTGTTCTAGGGAGATTTTAAAATGTCAGGGTTGGATGGGTTGCTTGTACAAATGTCTGGCAGAATGAGGTCATGATGTGGAGGGGGCTGTAGGTGCTCATGTAATTCCTGCAAAAAGGGTGTTCACTGCAATTCCTTTCAGGCATGGTCCAGAAGTTCAGTGGTGTTTTTATGTTAGGAATTTGACACTGAATGCTGAGGGGTAGTGGAGCTCATCAAGCTTGTCAGTGCCACAAGTGCATGTGAAAGAGCAATATTGAATAATGATTGCAAAGGGAACTCCTGGGGTGCAGCAGGAGCAGTTTTACCTAGTCCTGCAGAAGTGTTTCTTCATCCTTTGCAGCGTTACCTTTAGTCAGACAAAGAGGCATCACTGAAAAACTGGAGATGATGTTCCCTCAGATTGAGGACTGCAAACCCCTTACTGCCTACCTTGAAATGTCAGCTTTTAATTTCCATGTCTGTTTTTATATCACTTTTTAACTGAGATATTCATCTGTCATAATGTGGCATCTCCAGTCCAGACAAGAGCGGTGGTAACTTAATATTTTGGTTGGCACCTAGTTTGGTTTTGCTTTATCTAGGAAATATTCAACATGCTGGTAACTCTGTATTTCAAAAACACAGAAATAGGACTTTTATAGAATGTGTAGTGTTAGAAATCTTAGACTGATTGCTAAGCTATACTGGAGATTTTATATTTATATTTATATATATATATATACACACACACAGAACCTGGTCTAGTGGAAGGCCCATGGCAGGGGTTTGGAATTAGATGGTCTTTAAGGTCCTTTCCAACCCAAACCATTCTGTGATTTATATATGTATATATATTATATATAAAAGCAATTAAGCATTAGGGATATTGTGGAATATGAAGGTCTAAATTGCAGCCTGCAGATCTCATCTGGTTCACAGCAGTGACTTGACCTTTGTTACTCCGGGAGGGTGGGGGACAGTTTATCCTAACATGTATCTCTGGAGTTTTAAGAGTGCAGTCTCTTCTTTGGAATGCTGATGGACACTTGATGGACCCAGAGCACTGCTCAGTGTTTTAAAGCCTGCAGAGATGCTCTTTATATATCATAAATGCAGACTGTGGATGGTCCTCTCAGGTGTCCAGCCTAAGCAAAGGAAAAATCATTGAGGACATTCCATTCTTTTTAGGTTCTTAAAGTGCTTTTGTTTTTGTGGAATCCGAGTGCATTCCTGTGGTTCAGGAAGTGATTGAACTGTCAGGTCTGCAACAGATTGTTAGTCCATTCCCTTCCCTCTGAAGAAAATTGTACTTTTAAATTATGTTTGAGTTTCACTGTGCTGTGCAGCGCTCTGAGCTGCTGTGTGTGACAGAGCAAACACAGCAGAGCTGCTGAGGGACACTTCATTTTATCTCCTCCTGTGAACAGGACACAATCCTGGCAGAATTGCTTCAGATCCACAAAGAACATATAGTTGGATATCACGAACATGACTCGCTCCTGGACCATAAGGAGGAAGAGGAACTCACTGAAGAAGAAAGGAAGGCAGCCTGGGCAGAATATGAAGCAGAGAAGAAGGTAAAGCTGTCTAATCAGGTTTATGTCTACAAAAATAACCTTTCCAGCCTTAGAGTACTAATTACCAACTTCAGTTTGTCTTGGGGAAATAAAATTTTCTTAAAGGCCAAGAAACGAATGCATAAAGCAATATTGGACATACCTAAAAAGGACATAACATGTCTTTTTTGCTCTTTCGATGCTGGTCCTTTCTGTTTATTTTCTTAATAACTTTTAAATGAAAGTAACATTTACACACACATCTCTTTTCTATTTTATAATAAACCTCAGCTGGTGTCCTCTGTAATACCACTTTCACCATCTGAGGGTGTCCCTGCAAGGAGATCTGTGTAGTATCCACACTAACAACACCTAGAACAGTATTTAGCCATGAGCATAATACGACAGAAATCAGCAGAATTGCAACAGGGTGGGACATTAGATCTGGAATTCTGTTGTGTTGGTGCCCCCCAGGGATGTTCTCCATCTCTCTCCCCTCTTTCCAGGACCTGGTGATTAGGGCTCTGTGTCCAGTGTTTGGGATGTTGCAGCAGTTGACACTGATCTGTCTGTGTGTGGTTACTGAAGAAGGTCACGAATTATCAGAGTTCCTAAATTAAAAGTGCCTTTTGTGTTTTTAAGGGCATGACTATGCGTTTCAACATGCCAGCTGGGACCAACGTGATTCCCACAAATTTCAACTCTCAAACATATATTCCTTACAATTTGGGTGCTCTGTCAGCAATGAGTAACCAGCAGCTGGAGGTAAGTAGCACAACGTGTCTGTGTTGCTCTAGGTGTGCAGGGGTTTTCTGTCACGAATTAGGCATAATGTCAGGCTTAAATATCTCCACCTTTCTGTAATTGCATCCTATTTTTCACATTGTTTTGTGTGTGTGTAGCTATATTGAAGTCTAACTCACTGACTTGCAGACATTGAAACTAAAAAGTAATTGAAGTTTAGGTATGTACAGGACAAAGATGAAGAACTTGGGAAATGTTGGCAAAGAAATGTTTATAGTTGAATTTCTGGTGTTTTCTCAGGACCTTATTAATCAAGGAAGAGAGAAGGTTGTGGAAGCAACCAACAGTGTAGCTGCAGCAAGAATTCAGCCCCTTGAAGACATCATTTCAAGCATAGTAAGTGGCATAGTTAACCCTGGCTTTAGATCAGGAGTGGAAAACCTTAAGTGTTATCAGGCAAAAATGTTGCTGCTGCATGTGCTCATTCAGCTAATTAATTGCACTGTTGATGAATATAATTTCCAGTTTGCATTGACCTTTATCCCTGCAGCTTGCAGTAACCCTTACTGGTGTCTGGGTGACAGAGCTGTAGAGGACTAGCAGTTTAGATCCATTCTGAGAATGCTGATTTTCTATAAATGAGAATAACAATTGTGGGCAAGTATTTATTATATCTTGGGGACTGCCACGTTTCTCACTTGCTCCCAGTAACCCAGGGGTGTATTCCCTTAAGTAGCAGTTGGAAGAACTGGTAACTCCTAGTTCTGATTCTGGTGAAGTACAGCTTTGCACTGACTGCCAGTTGGGCTTGTTTAACTCTTGATGCAACTCTGACCGTGATGCAAGACTTCACTTACCATCAGGCTTTTGTTAAAACCACCAGTGCCAAGAAGGTTTTGGTTCTCTTTGCTTTTCAGTGGAAAGAAAACATGACCCTCACAGAGAGCCAAGTGCAGGCCCTGGCACTGAACAGGCAGGCGAGCCAGGAGCTGGACATGAAGCGCCGAGAAGCCATTTACAACGATGTCCTTGGGAAACAGCAGATGGTAAAATGTGTTCCTTTTCTGTGTCTGCCACCCAGATTTGAACGGGGATGTTGTGGGTGTTCTTTCAGCAGCTCCAAGGCCGTGTTTGGGTGCAGAAACCACTCACAGGAGGTGTTGCAGCAGGGCAGGGTTGTGCTCGAGGGCTCTGCTCGGCCTCAGTGAGAGGTTCATAGAAAACAATACTCACCAGGTTTTTGAGCTGGAGTTGGTTTGCTGGAAGGTCACGAGGCTTAAAGAGAAATCTGATTCCCAGAGCTCAGACAGCCACTTACGAAACACATCTTAGAAAGTGTTGGTAATGTTGTTTTAGCTTAAAATTACTTTGCAGAATCTGAAAGTGGCCCAGATGATGTCAGTGGGAAGAGTTTTCTCTCAGGCAAACAAACACTGACAGTCCACATGTGGGACTTTCAAAGGGAAGATAAATAGTACCTGACAAATGATGTTGTAACTTATACCTGGGAATAATTTCAGTGTAGTGCATGTTGCCATGGCAACTCACCTAAATGCTGCCTGCACTACAATGGCCAAGTCATGGGAGAACTGAGCCCTAAATGGTGTTACTAAATGGTTTCTCCAGTAATGAGCTTGTGAATGCCATCACATTAGGGATGGTGATAACAATGGGGCTTTTTCCCCCATCCATGCTGTCCCTAACAAATTGATTTTAACTCTGAACCTGATACTGGGAGCACTGAGAGGGTCGTGCACTTACCCAGCTCTGCTTTCCCTCCCCAGTTAATCAGTTGTGTCCAGAGGATCCTGATGAACCGGCGGCTCCAGCAGCAGTACAACCAGCAGCAGCAGCAGCAGATGTCTTACCAGCAAGCAGCCATGGGCCACCTCATAATGCCAAAGCCTCCAAATTTAATCATGAATCCTCCCGGCTTCCAGTCGATAGATGTGAGAGGAATGTATCAGTCAGTGTCTGGTGGGTTGCAGCCACCACCCTTACAACGAGCACCACCCCCAATGAGAGGCAAAAATCCAGGGCCTTCCCAAGGGAAATCAATGTGATTTTGCACTAAAAGCCTAAAGGATTGTTAAAATCAGAGAAAGAACTTTTTATTTTTTTAGGAATCAATGGCCTAACAGAACTCAACTGTAAAAAAAAAAAAAGAAAAAAAAAGGAATAGTTTGGTTGCTCCCCTTAAATGCCATGTTCCATATTAGTGTTTCAGCTTTGTTTAAATAGGACATGATGTTTTCCCTGTTGTCAGTGATGTTGCCTAGAATCTTCTTACATATGTTGAGTACAGGAGATAACAAGTTGTTTTCAGTGAAAACAAGTCCTCCCGTTACAGTAGCATCTCCACAGGTTTCCTGTCTAAACTCCTATGCTTGCTTTTCATGGCTGCAGAGCTTTGGGAAGCTTAGGAAGGACTGCAGGTCTGTATGTTCAGTCTGACATATGTGAGTTGTAAACAGCTGAGTTCTTGATTAGAGTTGATTCCTCAAATTATGGAATACTTTTCCGCTTACCCATTTCTTTCTATTAGTGGGAATGTTAAAACAGAAATAGTCCAGTTTCCTTCTGACTGAGGTCTGGACTTGTATAGATCATCTGTGCTGAATGAAACGGGAACTGAAAATACTCTCTGAAACAGAATTGAGTGCAATATTCGTCATTACTACTGCTCTGAACCTTGAGAGTCACAGAGACACTGTGCATCCAGCCTTAAACATGCCTGGGGAAGGGCTGGCCTTCCCTGGTCTTCTGCCATTTCTTATTTTCAGTTCCATGTGATGGAATAGCAGCTGATGATCTTAGAGTGGGAGATATTTTTCCTTCACACACTCATTTCCTTGATGCAGAGTCCAACACAAAGCACATTTCTGGTAACATCTTAGTGCTGGTGCTACTGTCTCTCCCCATTGCCGGCAATGGGAGACAGGCCATCGACACCCAGTTCCTGTGTTTTGGGGTTAGAACAGCGATGGTGGCCACGGGCAAACCCTGTTGGAGAAACCCCTCTAACGTGGCAGAACCACTGCCGATTGAAAATCAATAGACAAAGTGCTGCAGCAACTTCCAGAGCTGCCAGAACCTTGAAAGTACTTTATTCACAGAGTTTTGGTTATGCACTCCTCCCCATCCCTTTGTTTGTGTGAAAACACGAATTTGGACACAAGGAGCTTGGTTTTTTTGGTTCTGTTTTGGTTTTCTTTTTTTTTAATGTAGGCCAGAAATAAATTTCTGGTTTCTTCTATATCATTAACACTTTTTACCCACACTTGTTGTGCTTGTGAGGATCTAATTAAATACAAATAGTATTTCTTTGACTAGAGTTTGGTTGCTTCTTACCTCCTCCTTAAAAAAAGGTTGATAATGTGGGGGTGCAAGTCAGTGGCAGGAACATTGAGGCAATGGTGTCTGGACGACAGAGCATCTGGAGATGGTGGATGGAGGCGTCGGCTCCAGGCAGTGCTGGACTCTTCTGACTTGCTGCCGTGAACTGAACTTGTTTGGGTTTCTGGGAAGTTTCTTGCAGGAGTTTGAGTCCTTGCCCTGAATGGACAAGTGGGTTTTGCATCTCAGTATGCAACTCTTACCCGATGTTTCGGTCTGTGATTGACACGTGGTGTGTGACGCGAACAGAGGTTGGTTGGTCTGGTGCAAACCCAGCTGACGAGTTGCTGTCTTGGACTCTTTGATTACAAGATACTACAAAAGCCCCTCAGTGTGTTCTAGTGCTTTGCCAACTCTACAATTAACTCTGATCTGGGGGGAGGGAGCAAAAAGAGACGTGTCTGCACTGGAAGAAACAAACTGAGAGGCTTTGAGACAAACGTTTGAAGGCAAATGTACTCTGGGCAACTCTCACCGAGATTCCTCCGTGTTGTGAATAAGAGAAGTACTTTCTACCAAACCTGGGAATGTTAAATGGAGTTTTACAGTAACTCAAAGACTTAAATGTAGAAGTTTTAGGCAACATTGAAAGGCACATTTTATTTCATTCTGGACAAACCCGTGGATAACAGAAGACTAATGCATAAGAAGGAATCTGAGATAAGCATTGAAATTAAACCTGGACCACTTTGCGTACATGTTTCTCACTCGACATTTTAGCTGCATAACAATGTGCTTTGAGTATAACATCAGGCTTTAACCAGTACTTAAAGACAGAACATACATCAGTAAGATAATAAAAGGCTCATTTTTATATTTGTTTTAGATGTTTTAACTAGATAAAATGGCTTAAGATGACGAATAAAAATGTTGCTTGTAATACAGTTTTGCCTGCTAAATTATCCACATTTTGTAACCTGTTTATTCCTTTGGATGTAAAGCGTTTTTGCTTAGTATTGTGATATTGTATATGTTTTGTCCCAGTTGTATAGTACTGTTTCAGTCCATCAACCAGCTTTGGCTGCTGAAATCATACAGCTGTGAAGACTTGCCTTTGTTTCTATTAGATGGCTTTTCAGTTCTGTATTAAATATCTTAAGTACTATAGAAAAGGTGTCCCCTCTTCCTATAAGCCTGTTTTGTAATATATATAAGGACTGGAAATGTGTTTTTAAAGAGAAGAAGCATTCAAGTATGATATACTATCTGTGTTTTCACCATTCAAAGTGCTGTTTTAGTAGTTGAAACTTAAACTATTTAATATCTCATTTAATAAAGTGACCAAAATACATCAACGTGCCTTGTGCTACATTCACAACCCAGTGTTAACTCCGAGGGATTCAGCCTGAGGATGTGTCTTTGGACATCTGTGCTGTGAGTTTAAGCTCTGACTTTTTTCTACAGCAACAGAGGTAGGCATTGATTTCATTTAGGGAAAATAGTTTGGGTCCAGATTGTCAAATTATATTAATTATCAGCAGCTTCTGCCAGTCTCTGAAGAAGTGAGATATCACCCAGCAGTGAGATGGTCAAGTAAGGTGCAGTTCTGCTTAGTCAAATCAGAATATCCTACTGCCATATTTTAACCTCATAATTGTACTTTTCCCTGCCTTAGTTATTAAATCCCACCTGTTGGGAAGAAAACCCCTTTCCTATGCAAAAGAAGGGTGAGATGATTGTGTTTTAAATCTGCCCCACGCTTGTCTGGGCTTGGAGGGTTTTCTGTGGCCCCGAGGGGCTGCTTGGGGTGCAGCTGGTCGGGGTGGAAGCTGGGTGAAAATCACCAGGTTGTGCTCTGAGGGGCACTGTGGGCACTGCACTGTGCACAGCACGTTTTTACATACCCTGTGACTTCCAGCTCGGCTCAGCGCTGCTGGAGGGGGCTGGATGTTGGCTGTCCCTGTCAGGCTGGGGAGTGTCCTGGGGGAGCTCCAACACCGGTCAGCACCGTGTTGTGTCACGTGCTGAGTGCCCACCCTGAGTGGGGTTTGTCTTCACCTTAACCACTCTGCACACAGAAAGTAAAATTTGAATTCATAAGTTCAAGCGAAAAATAGTTCTGAAGTTGGATAAATTTTCAATGTTTATGGAAAGCCAAATGCCCTAACCATTCCCAGCTGGAGGAGGATGGAAAAGCGGTGGTGTTGCAGCACCAGCCATGTAATCCCACGGCAGCTGAACTTCCCAGACCTGCTCAGGTGGTGAATAACCCCCTTGTACCCTCTGTGCTGTAGGACATACCCTGGAGATGTGGCACCTGCAGGATCCAATCCCAGCCTGTCAGGGAGAGCTGTGTTGCTGCGGAGGGTCTGGAGAAGCTCCTGGTCTGCGCAGGTGGGATGGGTGGTTCCCCTGGGTGTGACGCTCTGTGACTGCTGTGCCCGCGGCCACAGGGAAAGGCTGGTTCTCATCCAGTCACAGCTCCTGTCCCTGCTTTCCCCAGGGATGAGGTGGCTTGGGGGTGACGGGAGGAGGGTGTTGGGAAGGGGCTGTGGCCTGAGGTGGGGACGCTGCCCTGGAGAAGGGCAGGGCTCGGGGAAGGTGGAGTCATCCCTCAGGTTCCGACCTCGGCCACTGCCAAGGGCTGATCTCAAACGCCCCCCTGGTTTGGGTGCAATGACTGGTGTGCACGAGAACTGCTCGAGATGGAGCGTGAGACAGTGACTGGGACCTGGGGTGCTGATCAAAGGCTGCTCCAGGGGCAGCAGCTGCTTCCCTAATTCAGTTGCACAAAGGGTGTTGCCCATTCCGGGGGTCCTCGCTGGTGCCCACGAGCAGCAGGGCAGGGGGATGATCTGCCCCACTCCCTCACAGGCATTGTGGTGCCAAATCCCTCCTGGTACAGGGAGGGAAGAGCCCCAGACTGCTCGGTGGATTTGGCTTTGCAGGGCTCCTGCTCAAACCCGGCACAGGTACCAGATGACACCTGTGGTATTTTCCATGGCAAGAATTTAAGAGCTCTAAAGCTGTTACTTGCTTTGGGAAAAACATAATTAAATCAATAACAAATGCTATCCCAAGGGGTGCAGATGTCCTTTCTCTCCATCAACAGGAACTTCAGCCCTTCTTCAGGAATGCTCCATCCCCAAGTGTCCTTTCAGGAACATCTCAGCCCTGGTCCAGCTGTGGCACATCTCTGGGTGTACAGCCAGGTGGGACAGCACCAGGAAGGGCACCTTTCCTGCCTTCCAGCACTGAGTTTCTGGACTCCTTCTGCAGTTTTGGGCTCTCCATTGCTCCTTCCACAGGAGGTAAGTCCTTGGGGCTTCCTCTCCTTGTCCTCCTTGGAGAAAGGAGCCCTGAGCCACACATCCCACCCAGGAGAGCTCCCTGAGGGTGTGTGTGTTGCCACTTGTGGGGCTGTGTCCGCATCCCTCCCTGTGCTGAAGCCAGGCCCTGTTGCTGTGCTTGGCTCCACGCTGGCCTCAGGCAGGGCTTCCCCCATTTCTGCTCCCTCCACAGCGAGACTCCAGCACGTTCCCCCCTCTTTGTGCCAGCCTCCCTCGTGCTCTGTGCAGCTGTCCTGGGATAAGGCTTTCCACACAGTGTGCCCACCCCTCTCGGGTGGAAGGAGAGGGTTGGATGCCTTTTGTCCCGTTTGCTGTGGTGTTTCCAGAGCTGCAGGCTTTGTGTGTAGAACAGCACTGGGGGCGGGGGCACCGCGGGGTTTCTGGGGACCTGCACCAGCCTTTGCCTTCCCTTTGGGAGAAGCTTTCCAGCTGGCTGTTGTGACTTTGGATCGCATGGAAACCAGAGAATCAGAGATCCCAAACAAGCGCCGACATTTCCTTTTGCCAGTTCAGGAGCAGGGGCTCAGCCGAGGCTCGGTGTGCTGCAGGATCCATGTGCCAGCCCGGGAGCACCTCCCAAGGGCAGTCGGTGTCCCCAGGCGGGAGAAGAGCCCACCCTCTGCAGGGATGGGATGGGATGGGATGGCACAGGGAGGGGAGCGTGTCCACATGAACCCCCCAAGCATCACTGGCTGCTCCCACAGCACTCCAAACACTCCCAGCCTGTGGTCGTTCGCCCTGCCGTGCTCAGCTCCCGGCTCAGCCAGGTCACTCACAGCTTTGTTTTGTTGGGCCAGGACCGAACCCAGTAAATTCCTGGGAAAGAACCATTTGGGTGGGATTTAGCAATGCTGAATTCCCTGTTTAAGAGATGTCCCACACGGGAGATGACGCCAACCTTTACCCGGGAGTTTCCAGTAAATTCTTTGTGGGTTTTGCTTTTTGTAAGTATCAGTTTTTTGAACCCAGATGGCAAAAGGGCATTTTACAGCATCCCTGGCCCCTCCGTTGTGGCAGGAGTTGGGTATCAGATGAGCCAGTCCAACACTGCACCCCGAGGCCACATCATCTCCCCTCTGAAGTGGTGAAAAACTTGGCATTGCTGAGATCAGGTCTTGACCTTCATTTTGAAACGGAGCAGGATCCCAACCATCGGATTTATCTTGAAGTGCAATGGAAAGCCCTGGCTGGAGGGAGGCAGGACCGTCCTGGGGGGCAGAGGGATTTCCCTTCACGCAGGGAGAGGTCAAAAGTGCACCTGAGGACGCGTCTGGTGAGCGACCGTGCTCCCGGCATGGCGGCTGGGGATGAGATGCTTCAGCAGTGACTCAGAGGAAGAAGTTAAATAAACACTTTTTATTTCAAACATGGGATTAAATTCCTTCATGTCTGGATCATTGAAGGTAAAGCTCCCATAATCTCCTCATTGCCATCCCCAGCCTGTTGTCTGGTGGCTGCTGGACCTGCTGGGACAGCGAAGGGACACAGGAGGTGGCAGAGAGGGCAAGAGACAGCTGGGAGGAGAGCTGGGCACCAGCTGCCACTCCCCGTGGTGGTGCAGCTCATGAAGAAGCTGGTGTGGATCATCCCTAGGTCAGTGAAATTGTCCTGGGAATTCACAGACTGAAGCTGAAGGAGCTGAGGTTTTACCTTGACTGTTCTGCGAGGAGGAGGTTTAGAAACAATCCTATGAACCAAGCAGTTATGATGAGCAAAACCCCCACCCAAAGCCACCACAGCCGTTTTTGTTCAGGTTTTTGCACCTTCCACTCAACCCCTACTTTGAGACCCCGTTTGACTCCAGCTCCTCCACGCTGCCAAGTGGCTCTGCAACTGCTCCCACCTTGTGCTGAAATGCCTCTGCTGATCACGGGGGACAGAACACAACCAGGGATCATTCCTGGATCACCGCCCTCAGTTCCATGACAGACGGGTGGCACAGGTGTCACCCAGGGCCTGGCTGGACCCAAAAGGGTTGCAGCTCTTGTGGCCAAGCCCAGCTGGGGGCAGAGCAAAGGCCACGGGACTGTGTGAGGAAAGTGCCACACAGCCTTGAACATCCAGGTGCTGCCTGCAGGGATGATCCTCATCCACAGCAATTACTCAAAAATGAGGGGATTTAAAATTGCTGTTGTTGCTTTCTGCTTTTTCTTCTTCACTGATTTTCCTTGGTGCTTCAGGTGAGTCTCCCGAGAGGTGTGGTGCCTTCACTGTGGCAAGGGTGGGTCCATCCAAAATGCAGCAGATGCTCCAAATGTTTCTCCTCCTGGTTGTGAACAGGACAGTAAATCCACAGTCACACCCCGAGGTGACTCAGCTGCCCACAACTCCTGCCCGGCACTTCCCGGGCTCCTGGAATTTGATGTCATCCTTCTGCAGGCTTGGGGATTGATCTTTACCAACCAAAGCCCTTTTAGAGGCAGTTTTAATGTTCACATCGAAGGGGAAATACTGGGTTAATTGTTGAAAAGAGCCAAAAAAAAGGGCTAGCAAGAAATCTACAATATAAAGACAATTTTATTGCCAATAAGCTCTTAAAACTCTTTTTTTTCCCCCTGTTTCAGTAGGACCTTATTCTTCCTGATGAAAATCCGGTCATAGCATCTCTCATTAAAAATAAAATTATTTTGAAATAAATAAATATATAAAATAAATATCATATACATTTTATAAATAGTTTTGTCCTTATGCACAGTATCCATGCTTACATCTGAATAATGTTCCTTGCCCCGTGCTGACCCCAACAGCAGGAAGAACTCTACACATCAGGACCAGTCCACGGAGCATCATCCATGTAGCAAACTCCCCAGGCTGCTTAAGCAGGGCACCACTTACAAGGCTCTTCCTTAGCAGGGAACTATCCCAGCTCAGCAGCAGCGTCTGCAGCAGTTCTGTGATCTTTTGGTTTCTTTCCTTCTCTTCATTTTTAGGTTGGTTTGGGGTTTTTTTGCTTCCCCTCCCCCCCGGCGATCAGGTTTGCTCACCTGCTTGTTCCTTTAAGCAACCATAACATTGAATATTCAGCCTCTCGTGTAGCAACCGGGTAAAGAAAGTGAATGCAAATGAAAGATTAAATGTAGGGTTCCCTCCCTTCCCCTACCCCGCCCCATAAATAACCCAGGTTCGATATACGCTGGAAACAAGGAGGAACAGCAGTGTCTGAATTCAATGTAAGTGCTTCCCTAGGTCATCTACGCTTACAGGAATGATGGAATGACTATTAATGGAGTGCTCTGGGAAAAAGCTTGGGAGCCCAAGTATGTACACTGACGGGGCGGCTGCAGAAACCATCACCTGTAGTGGAAGAGGTCTCTGTACATGGCAGGGATTTTGGCAGGGTCCACAGGCCGGGGTAAGAAATGGGTGAATTTCTGGTGTCTCTTAGTCCTGTAGCCCTCGCGGGGGGAGCCGTCCTTGTTGAGGGCCACGTAGAAGTGCCGCTCCGAGTCGGGGTGCTTGTACAGCGTCGAGGCGTACGTGTTGTACCAGTTCTCCTCGAACTGCTCGCGGAAAACGCACTCCCGGGTCAGCTTCTTCTGCGGGGGCAGCGCCGGCAGGGGAACAAAGAGACACCCGGGTCAGAAATTTAAAAGACAAAAATTTTTCCCCTTCCTCACTTTATTTGTCTGTAATTTTCCGGGCTGCCTCCTCCCGGCACCCCTGAGGATGGGGACGGTGCTGCTGGGGATGCTTCCCCTGAGCGAGAACTGCAAAGGGGCACCAGCTGGGACCCAAAGACCACTGGAGTTGGAGGAAAAAGGAGTCAAAGGGAGGAGGAGAAGGAAGGTGTGTGTTTTGTAAAGGTGCCCATAAATAAATCAAATAGGGCCACATGAAAGCTCTAAACCTGGCAGGCAGGTCCCTGTGCTGGGGTGGGAGTTTGGAGCTTGGGGTGGCCGTGCTGCCAGGCAGAGACACATCCTGTGCAGGGGCTGCCACCTCCCCCTGCAGCAGCCCCTTCCAAGGTACCACACACCCAAAAACCTTCTCGTGGGTGAGAAAGCAGCAGGCAGCGTATCTGAAGGGCCTAACCAGGAAAACAGGAGCAAGCACTGCTGTGGAAGGTCAGGGTCTACACGGTGTAAATAGGAATGAAGGCATTCCTGGGTGTTTCATCTCCTGGTGGGCTGGTGAGCTCTGCTGGGAGGCCGTAACAAGACCCAGAGGGGTGGGAAGCGGTGCCCTGATGACACCAGACCCCAGGGCAGATGTAGGGTGGCAATGGGAGATGTGCCAGCCCAAGGCTGGGATGGGGGGTCGGATGGCACCGATGTCACCACAGCCACAACCAGCCTTTCCCCCTAGCCCTGGCAGCCAGGGCTGTCAGCAGCAACTGTTTGACAAGGCTGTCTAGTTTGTGCCCTGTGCTCCTTCCCTCCCTCTTGTCTCCACGTGCCAGCTACAGGGATGTGCCCAGCTGCAGCAGGGAGTGGCTCTGTGTCCCCTGCCCCACAAGGACATGGGGGTGGCTTTGCCAGAGATCGCAGAGAGACCAGGCATCCCATCCCATCCAACAGGGACACTGCCAGGGGGATATGGGAGCCCTTTTGGATGAAGGGCAGTCTGCAAATGGAAGGTGCTAGGATATTACACACACTGTACTACGCTGTAAACTATCTGGGCAGGGAATGTGTCCTATCAGTGGCACACGGAGTGCTCAGTAAATGTTACTGCCTGCAGTAGATGTTTTGTAATATGATCCAGGAGCTCACCTGTGCTCAGAACCTGTTTTCAATGTTTTGCTGCTAATTAAATAAACCCTGAGGTGAGTTGTGAGCCCTCCAAAAGCCCTAAGCCACAGCCCTGGCCATTTGAGACCCAGGAACCATGGGCTTCTCTTCCCAGATCTGCCAATAAACACAGACTGGTTTTTCCCCTCCCCTCGGATGCCATCTATTTGGAATACATTGGAACCTGAGGACTGGCTGAACTCGTGTGCTGCTGCTTTGCCCCCGTTCACCCACGCTTCGCTGGGCACTTTGGAGTACAGTGTTTGTGGAAAATGTTTGGCGAGTCCAGGGCGACTCTGCAAGGTGTGATGTATTCCTTTCCAAGCCCTGGGATGTCCCCACTGAACCTGACACCGCACAGGCAGCATGCAAGGTGCTGCCCGTGCCTTCTGCTGCCCCGAGTATTAGTGGTGTTTGGGAGAGCGCTGGGAAGCTCTGCAGAAATGTTGGCACGAGGTTAACAGGGACAGGCTGTGTGTCCCGAGGGGACTCCACGTGTCGCTGCGGGGATGGCTGGCTCTGGCTGGATCAACACACGGATCAGGCAAAATTGGCAGAGAGGGAAATAATAAACTTGCTGAAAATTTAAAAATACCGCTGTACTGTGATGTCCCAAAATACCATTGTAATGCTAATGCTGTTGTCAGGCTGTTTTATGGACCTTTAATTAAGAATACTGTAGTGGCTTTCGAGTTCGAAAAGCCATCATTGTACAACCCACGTGTCCCAGATTTTAAAACTCCAGGGTTATTTGGGGACCTGGCTCGTGACTCCGGCACAGTTTGGAGCAGCAGTTTGACTGTGTCCCTGCAGTGTCCAGTCAGGGTGCTGCCTGGTGCTCAGGATCCCAGAATGGTTTGGGTTGGAAGGGACCTTAAAGATCATCTCATTCCAACCCCCTGCCATGGGCAGGGACAGTTCCCAAGATTATGTCTTCAGGTCAATTCTGTTTCCAGATTCAGTGCTGTAAAATGTTATCCTATTTTTGTTTCTGTGTTGTAACATGAACACAGGCTCTAGAATTTAATTAACCCATCATGAAACTCGATTCACAAACAGAGCTGCAGGGTTTGAAGGCAAAGAGGGACCTCATGTCCTCCTTTCCAGCAGCACAAGTGAAAACTGTGACTCCAGGAGCTGCTGAGCAGCCTTGGGGTTTGACAGCAGAGGTGTTGACCCAGCCCTGCTTTCTGAAGTGTGCTGCAGGATTTTTGGTGTTTTACGGAATCCTGGTGATTTTCATCTGTCATTTGTAATTTAATCAATTTGTAATTGAACAAATCATTTGTAATTTAACCACTGTCTCTGCATTTAATGTCTCTTTAGGGCAGAAGTTATTACAGAAATGAGGTGGGAAAAGAATAGATATCAGTGCGTGCTGGTATTTGATTATCAGAGAATCATGGAATGGTTTGGGATGAAAGAGACCTTAAAGATCATCTTGTTCCACCTGCCATGGGCAGGGACACCTTCCACTAGGCCAGGTTGCTCCAAAACCTGTCCAGCCTGGCCTTGGACACTTCCAGGGATGGGGAGTCCACAATCTCTGTGGGCAAATACCTCATATAAATATCAGCCATTGAAAGGGTCTGTGGCAGTCTCGGGTGGGAATGGGGGAAGGAAAGATGACAGAAATTTGTGACTGGTAAGCAAAGGTTTTCTGAAGGCTTCTCTGTACACAGAGTACATGAGTTTAGAGTTTTTCACTATGAGATTGATCTGATTTGGTGAGGGGAAGTATGTGCCTTCTGCCTTGGCTTAAAACTGGTTTATTTTATTGCAGTTTACATTTACTGTGATCTACCCTTAAAAATCAGCATCCTCACCCAGGGCAGTGCTAGGACTTGGGAAGAGACATTTTAAAAAATCACACACAGGTGATGGGTTGAATTAAAGGCCTTGGGGCACCTGAAGAAAAAGCATCAATGAAGTGCAGCAGCTACAGGAAAAGAAACTTAGAATGGCTCTCTAGAGTGCAATTAAGTTTTCAAAATAGAAGTGATGCTTCTAGCTAACTAGAAATAACAATCTTATATTGAACTGAGCTGAGTAATTGGGAATTGAGTTAAATTAACCTGCAGAAGAATCTCTGCTCAGCTGTTAAAACCTGGCATTTTGACTGCAAGTCATAACACTTAAGGAATTTACACGTGGGGTTTTTTGTCAAAACAGTGAAAATTGTAGTGTGAAAAAGACACTTCTAGGAAATTATGGGCAGCAGCCCTAAACTCCTAAAAGGAGTTGCAGAGAATGTTACAATAGCACTCAGGCCCAAATTTCAGCTTCTGTTGGTTACAGTCATAATACAAGGATAAAATCTGCAGATAGGTGCAGACCCAGACAGGGCAGAGAACACAACCATTGTGCTACTCAGGCTGGGAAAACACATAAGCATCTCCTGGTTTTGTGGTAAACGTCCCCCTGCCTTTATCCGGCCATGGCCATGCTGTTCCCAAAAGCCAAACCCTCAGTTAGCACCCCATCCCGTGTTTATGTTTTATCAGCAGTGGCCCCATGGGCAGGGTGGGGTCTGTGGCAGCCCAGGGACCCTGGAGGCCCGTGACAAACCCAGCCCAGCCCGCAGGGCATGATCAGCACACACGGAACTTACCGACCCATACAGCTCCCCTCTCTCGTTCATGCCGAGGTAGAGTCCGGAGTCCACCCCACGGATGCTCACCAGCCCCACTGCCAGGCTAATGAACTCCAGAATCCCTAAAACAGAAAAGAACTGCAAATCACACGGGGGGCAAAACCAACATCACGCTCCAGGAACAAACACAAACCAGCCTTTTCCAATCTTTGCAAAGCTTCCTACAGACCCCATTTGCCTTATAAATAACAACACTGTTCTTAAATATATAGTTCCACTTGTGTGCAATGTTCTGATTTCCAGCCTGGGCTTCTCCCCCAGCAGTGTGAATCTGAGTTGCCAACAGGAACTTCCTTTGCTAATGAGAAGAGCTTTGCAAGGTTTTGTTGGTTTGGGTTTGGATTTTTTTCCTAATTATCACCAAGAAGACAGATTTAGAAACTTGTGCCTGGCCACTAGAAATGTCAAAAGGCTTTTGCCATGTTAGTTTTTATTCTTCACAAAAAGGAAGTGTCGTGGGTTTCTCTGATTAGGTGTTTTTGATAAGCGGAAGAGTGGCTCCTGTTGGAAGCTGCTAGAAGTTTTCCTCTATCCTGCAGAGCAGAGCCAAGGAGGGTCAGCTCTGAGGCAGGGCTGTAACTTAATGATTCATAAGCAGGAATCAGAGAAACCCACAACAGAGTGATTTTGGCTTCTGTTTTGAGATAATTCCACATGTTCTAAAGTGATGAGTTCAGTAAAAAGTAAGTAAAAAGCACTAGGAGAGATGTTTGTGAAGGCCATCTTCATCCTGGCACTCCAGTGGGGTACTTGACATCCCCAAGTGTATACAGAAGCCACAGGGATAAAATCCAGCTTCAAAGCACAGAGGTAGAAATGCATCTTCCTCTGCAGCCTTCAGAGTCAGGGCACTGCCAGTCCTTGCTCCATCACCCCCTGTCACCATTACTGCCAGAACTCCCCTCCTGCCCCACATCCAGCTTCCTGCCAGCCTCTTCCCAGTCCAGCAGCATCTGTCCCAGTCATCCCCAGCCCTGCAAGAGGAACTGTTTCACCCGTGGGCTGCAGCCTGTGATGATGCTGTCAGATACTTTAATAATGAGGGGCAGCCTCATTTGCTCTGACAAAGTCATTAGTGGGGTCTGCGTGCAGCACCCCGACTTCCAGGAAGGGGGACAGCAGCTGTTTCCATGGGGAAAGACTTGTAACAGGAGATCCCTTGGGGAAACACTTGAAAACAAACAGCTCCCACCCAACATCACAAGTGGGGACCTTCAAACTTCCCAGGAAAACCTCCTGAAGGCAGCAGGGGGACTGTGTTATTCCAAATATCACACGCTCCCCAGCTAGAGGTCATGGGCAGCCTTTCCCCGTGTCCAGTGCTGCATTAATTAGCTGGGAGGTAGAAGGAAGAGGGTT
This sequence comes from Margarornis squamiger, assembly GCA_035222235.1. Taxonomy (NCBI): domain Eukaryota; kingdom Metazoa; phylum Chordata; class Aves; order Passeriformes; family Furnariidae; genus Margarornis; species Margarornis squamiger. Next base: position 17,625,084 of record JAWWTY010000138.1, read on the forward strand.
TTCCCCATCTCATCTAACAACTGGATGTCTCCATTGACAGGAGAAAGTTGCTCTAACCTTTAGCATGGTTCCAGGTCTCCTAATATAGCTCCCAAAACATCCAGTCCTGAGCCATGGCCACTCTGATCAGGTTACCTCCCAGAGCTCCTCTGAGAAGTTTGCCCTGGTCTGACAGCACCGCGTGATGAGTGGCCACCTGAGCCAGCTGACCTGAGCAGCAGCCTTGGCTCCCAGTCCTGCTCAGCCCGGGGCACGGCTCCTGCTCGGCCAGGCGTGGATGTGGTAACTCTCAGACAATGCTGCATCACTGCCTAAATATAGGGCAGACCAAGCAGTGGATACCTCTGACCCCCTTTGCCCAGCGCAGACTCCACACTCAGGTGCTGGCAGCATAGCTGGCTGCAGGAACCAGCCTTCCTATCTTCCATCAGACTTTCTGGCCTCTTTCTGCCCTGCCTAGTCTGGGGCTTGTGCATCGAATCCAGCTCTCCCTGCACCCAGGAGTGCTGAGGGAGGTGAAATACGGACTAGAGAGCAGCAAATCCTGCAGACAAAAAGGGAAGCAAACAGCACAAAACGTTCTTTATGGACCAGTGCCGATGTTTTACAGGCTGAAATATGCCCAGGTACACGGCCCAGCCTGAGGGCATATCCTGCCTTCAGAGCCACCAGGAGCAGGCAGGGAAGGCAGCCTTCCCAAGGCAGGCAGGCAGACCAGACCCTGGCTCCTCTCTGCTCAGTCCTCAGTAGTTATTGTAGTTTTGTAGCTGAAAAGAATCCCAGACATGGAGGGAAGAAGTGCAGGATGAGGGGTGGTCTCCTGCCTCCACTCCCTCTCAGTTCTGACACATGATGGAGTTACTGAACTGCTGAGTGCTCTTTTACCATCTCCAGGACAGAAAGAACCACAGCCACTGTTGGAAAAGAAGGGAGTGAAGGAAGATGGACAACAACTAGGGAGAGTGTAAAAAGTAATAGAGGAGTACAGAGATATCCAAGAACAGTGGAATCTTTTCCAGGCTGGAGACAAGTGGATGTTCAAGTGAAAAATACCAGATAACTGGAGAAGAGTAGATGGACCTTCCTACAGGTATAATCACAGGCCTCAGCCCCAATTTCTGGGGGCTTTTTTTGCCTTCTGTCACCTCTGAGAAGCAGGAAAACACTGCTGATTCCATTGAGAAACTGAGGGATGTCTGAGGCAGGGGAACCAAGAGCTTTTCTTGAGTATGCCCACAAGCACACTCTGTATGAGGCACGTGAATCCTGGTCTCCAAAGACCTGGTAAGGACCAAGCCAGGAGCAGCATCAGCATCTTTCCTCTCTGAGCAGGAAGGTGAGAACCCCTTGTCTGGTGCAGGTTGGACAGAGACTCACTGGTTTTGCAAAACATTTCTTCAAGGTGTGCCCATGACAATCTCTCCTAAAGATGTCCCTTGTAATATTCCCCTTTTCTAATCTCTGAGTGGCACTTGAAGACATGCACAGAAGATGACTGTGTTGAAGCAGCATTAAGAACGTAACTGAAACCCACAAAAGTCAGGAGACAGAGTGAAGGCTGAAAAAATGTGGGCGGATATCCATCCTGTCCTTAACTCACTCCAATTCTAGACAAAATTGCAGCTTCGTACATCTGATCTCCAGCAGCACAGGGAGTGGCCACTGGGGCCAGCTCAAGAATTCTCTTTCCAATTGTAGCGGTGTGTTTTTGTGGTAGAACATGCTTTTTTTGCCCCCCTTTCCTTTCTTTGTTCTTTCCCCCAGGACTTGCCTCTTTTTTTCTCACTTTCATTATTAATTGTTTGCTCCTTGAGCCTTTCCAGGTAACACTTGTAGAGATTTGATTAAGACATCAACTGGATTAATTTACCACCAAAGCACTGAATAATCTCCCAGGCTTTGCTGTGGCTGGACCCCCACACTCTTGCCTTACTCTAAACCATCCCTCAAAGAACAGTTCAGCTCCCTGCACCTGTCTCTTCTTACATGACCATAGTCAGGAGCTGGGGTACAGAAACATCAGATGTATTAATGACTACAAACCCAAAGCTCCAGCTAAAAACCTCAACAACTGTTCAGCAACAGGTGCACTACGGTCTGAATGTCAAAATTGCAACAAAACTTTCTCTAGAGGTTTCAGCAGCTTCTCTCGGGGTCTGTGTTACAGATCCACGAGCAGGTTTGTACCCGGGAAGAGCTTTGCTTGCTGCCTTTATTGATTTGCAGTGCAAATTCCAGGTCTCTTTCTCTCCTCCACTGCAGTAAGAGTAGCATCGTTGAGTTCACTTGTTTCATGCTGCTCTCTGTAAAAGAGACACAAGGCAGAAAAAGAGCAGTTCCTCCGAGCAGGGATTTCCCCGTGGAATTTCTCTTGGTTCCATTCCGAGAAGGGTTATCATAGGGGTGCTGATGTCAGTCCAGATCCCCTCCAGATTTTGACTGTCCCTTATTTGTTTGTAGAGGAAGGTTCGAGCAGATGCAGTGAGAACAGATACATTTTTGAAAACACTTTATTCTTTCTGGGACGACTTTGCCAGAGCTGCCAGTTCAGAGAGTGAATTTGGGCACTTCTTTAGTGTGTAAGAATGAGCTTTCTTCCAAAAATCCCAGAGGGCTTCACCACATTTTGGTTTAAGCTTCCTATAGAAAAAATAAGCTGTGCTCCATTGTTCTTGCATGACTCTGTGTTTTCACAAGTATAAAATATCACATTCCAGAAGACAGGTGTGATTTAGGACGGCTCCAGTCCTTGACAGATGAGAGGGAATAGTTCCTGTGACTGCCCAGGCAGTGTGAGTGGATGATACTGCCACCTCCCCTGTGTCCCACAGTCACATCCCCAAATGCTGTGGTACAAAAAAATCCCACCCTTTAACCCTCACTGTGGGACCTTGGGACTCTGTTCTGCGTCACTGGGGCTTTGGCTCTTTATTTTGCCCTCTGGAAGACATGGATGTCTTGGACATCTGGTAGCTTTTGGGATGGCTGTGCATGGGAGGCTGCAGATACTGCCTGTCTATTCCTGAATCCCTTCCAAGTTAAGAGATAGCGATGCCAAGTCTGGTTCTACCCTACATCTCACCTGCAGCTGGTCTCGTGCCTCAGCTGTACTGTCACAGCCATCCGTGGAGCACGTTAATTACCCACTCACAAGATCAGGGAGCACCTCCCAGCCATGGGGCTTGATCCACAGAACCATTATACAGGATTTTTAAGTATTTCCCCAGATGCCCCAAGATTTAAGGCAGCTTTAAACTTCTCCCCTGAGCCCATCGTCCAGCTCTGCATCCCCCACCACAGTTTTGGGGTCCCCAGACTTGCTCAGGCTGTTATAAGTTACTGCTTTCTGAGTGCTGCATGCAAAATTTAGGAATGCATTGATACATGACATCCTAATATGAACCATACCACTAACATTGGAATTTAAATATTCATGGCTACTGAACGCAGATGGTGAATACTGTGTGCCAATACTTTATTGCTTTGAGTCTCTGCTGAAGTGAGACTTAGTCCAACTTTATCTGAATACAAGGATTCCAGTCTAATCCTTTGGGGCTTTGTCTTGCAATTACAACAAATAACTATTTATTTTACACTGCCTCTGGGAAAACCCTGAAGCAGAAAACTATAATATCTGAAGTCTGGTCTAGTTTACAGAGCTGGATGCTGACTGCTAAAACACTTAGGGAATGCCAATGTTTCGAATGCACTGTGTGACTTAAGCTTCAATGTGCAAAATTCATGAAAAGTTTTAGCCCATTTAACACATTTTTCCAGGTTTCAAAATACACTTGTTTTACTCAATCTGCATAAAAAATGGACCTGAAACAAATGCCGCTGTTTGAAACCGGCTGTTTACTTGTAAAAAGAACTGATAGTAGAACAGAAACACTACGTGGCAGGTTGAACTAAAACCAACCAAATGCCTTCAGTTCTTTTAACGCAGAAACCCAGCGTGGAAGTTTAAAGATGGGTGGGTTTTGGGAGGTAATTAAAGAATACTTGCCCCACGAGCAAATCAGTACCTGACTCTGACCCGCGGGTTATGACTTTCTTGTTGATTTAGGCAGGGACATGCTATGCACACACCTGGTGTTTATGGAAAGCGTGGTGCAGAGATAAGCTTCCCCAATTGTTCCAAAAACCTGCCTTACACTTCCAACAACAGCAGTGCCAGCAGTTCCCGGAGTGTCGGAAAGGACTGGTTGCAAACAAGTAAAGGCAAAAAAAAAAATAAAAAAATTCCTTTCACTGAGGAGTTAAATCACTTGAAAACTATAAAAAGTCTTGTGAGCACATCTTGCAACCTGTTGACAACATAGCTGAGATCACTGGCATGGGACTTGTTGATAGCTTACACAGACACCTGCACTAGATGCTGGGGTAGCGGGAATTTCTCTTAGCTGTGCTCAAACCGACTGTACTCCTTTGCCTGTGGCTTGGGATGCATTTTTTGAAGATTACATATAGTCTCATTAGAGATCCCTGCTCTTGTGTGCCACTGATACAGGCGCTGCAGTCTTCCAGCTGTATCCCGGGAGACAAGGTAAATCCACGGTGCTCAGCCTATTGTTCCATCTTCTCCTTTCTTTCCGAGGTCCCCTTAGTGTTTTTCCCCCTTCAGGTTCCCCCTTTCCTTTCCAACAACATTCCCAAACCCAGCTCCTGACACCCATCCAGCCATCTGATCCCTGCCCGCTTTGGGGAGATGCTCTTCTAATGGAATTCATGCAAGTAAAAGAAAGCAGCTCACAAATATCTACAGAGGCCAAAAAGGAGGAGAGGGGAAAAAAGAAACGACTATGAAAGCGAGGAATTTCTTTTTCCAACACAGGAATTTCCACGAAATTCCAAAGAGGAATTCTTTCTTTTGCCTCCCTCACCACTAACTTCAGAGGTGCAGCTAGACCCGGTCACCATCCTTTTTAATTTATTTATTTAATGATTACTTTTTCTTTTTTTCCTCCCCTGCTAAGGCACGTTTTAGTGCACCTGCAGAAGGGCTGAGCGCCGGGAGAGTAGGAAATTGGAAATAAAAACTCCCGCATTGCTGGGGAGTGAGCGCATTTGTTTAGGAGGCCAATTACATCCGTCCCGGGATGATTTATATTAGCGGCGTAATATATTACAACAGTTACATCTAATACATGTAATAAGGCTAGCGGGGCACCTGCTCCCGGCGCGGCCCCTTACCGAAGCGGCTGTGGTCCTGCCGGGTGCCCTGCACCGTGCCGTTGGGGAAGATCTCCAGGTGGAAGCCGGTGCGGCAGTAGAGCTGCCGCCGCCGCAGGATGCCCTTGAGGTGAGCGAAGTCGGTGGGCGAGCCCCGCTGCAGCCGCCCCTCGATCTGCCCCAGGCGCTCGGTGAGGAAGCCGGGGGAGTCTGCGAGGGGCAGCGCGGCGGGGAAGCCGTGCAGGTCGGGGTCCAGCGCGCCGAGGAAGCCGCCCACCTCGGCCATGCCGGGGCATTCAGAGCCGCCTCCGCGGCCGCCCGGCCCCGCCACGGCCCCGGCCCGGCCCCGCTCGGCCGCCCGCGCCTCCCATCGCTCGGTCCGCTGTCCCGCCGTCGGGTGCGAGCTGCACTTTATATACGTACACACTCCCCTTACATTGACATATTGGATATTTAAATGCAAGCCACACCTCACTGGCATCCCCTTTGGCTATTGCGCTTTTTTTTTTTTTTTCCTCCCCTTCTTCTCTGATCCATTTGGCTTTTTTTCTTCCCTCTTTAAAAAAAAAAAAAAAAAAAAAAAAGAAGGGGGGGGAGGGGGGGGGCGCACTTCAGTCCCGCTTTTATTATGAAAAAAATGGCAGGAAAAAGCTACACATCGCAGTGAGGCAGAACAGCTCTTGGCAGGTCCGCGCCGGCCGGGATGAAATCACGGAGCCCCCGCTCCCGGCCGGGCCCAGAGCCGGCTGGCGAACCCCGGCCCGGGACATGTCCCCGGCGCTGTCTGTCGGTCCCCTCGGGTCGGTCTGTCTGTTCCCCGGGGCTGTCAGACCCTCGGGGCTGTCGGTCCCCCCGGGGCTGTCTGTCGGTGCCCCCGGGTCGGTCTGTCTGTCGGTGCCCCCGGGTCGGTCTGTCTGTCGGTGCCCCCGGGTCGGTCTGTCTGTCGGTCCCCCGGGTCGGTCTGTCTGCAGGTACCCCAGGGCTGTCGGTCGGTCCCCCGGGGCTGTGGGACCCCCGGCCCCCTCGGTGCCACCGCCTCAGCCCGGGCCGTGCCGCCCCCCCAGAACTCCCCCGCGCAGGGACACGGTGGAATAAACACCACGTGAGGAGAGGCTCGAGGCGCGTTTTCCAGCCGAAGGCACCGCGCTCTCCCCGTAGGGTCACCGCGGGCGGGACGGGCCGGGGCTGGGGCCGGGCAGCGCCGCTCGCCCTCTCGCCCTCCCTCCTTCCCCACCTTCCCCACCTTCCCCGTGCTGGAAACAGGTGTTTCCGCGCTCTCCCGCACCGTATCTGTGCCGGCAGCTGCGGCCCCGCTGCACACACACACGGGCCGGGCCGGGCGGCGGCACCGGCGGGACCCGCGCTGGGCTGGGCCGAGCTGGGCCGGGAGTGCCCGAGGGTCGGGGGGCTGAGCCCGGCCCTGAGCCCGGCCCGGCCCGGCCCGGCAGGCGGCGCTGCTGCGGCTGCTGCTGCTGCTGCTGGAGCCGAGCGGGGCCGGGACTGGGACTGGGATGGCACCGGGCTGCCCCATCCCCGGGCCGGGGTGTCCCCCGCCCTCAGCCGTGCCCGCCGGGGCTCAGAGACCCCACAAGCCCCGAGCTGCCCCCGAGGCACAGCCGGCTCAGCGGGGCTCCCCGAGGTGTGTCCCCTCAGCGGGGCTCCCCGAGGTGTGTCCCTCTCAGCGGGGCTCCCCTCAGTGCGGTCCCTTCCCGGTGGATATCCCATAGAGGGTCTCTCCCCTCAGCGGGTCCCCCCCCATGACAAGTGTCCCCTCAGCGGGTCCATCCCCTCAGCAGGTCTCTCTTCAGCAGATCTCTCACCTCAGCAGGTCCCTTCCCTCAGCAGGTCCCTTCCCTCAGCAGATCTCCCCTCAGTGTGACTCTCCTCTTAGCGGGTCTCTCCCCTCAGCAACTCTTCTCTCAGCAGGTCTCTTCCTTCAGGTCTCTCCTCAGCAAGTCAGTCTGTCCCACGGTGGGTTTTCCCTCAGAGAGTCTCTCCCCCTCAGGGTGCTCCCCCCACGGTGGGTGTCCCCTCAGTGGGTCTCTCCCCTTATCAAGTCTATCCCATTGTGAGTGTCCCCTCAGTGGGTCTCTCCCCTTACCAAATCTATCCCACAGTGGGTGCCCCCTCAGTGGGTCTCTGCCCTCAGTGGGTCTCTGCCCTTATCAAATCTATCCCTCAGTGGGTCTCTGCCCTCAGACAGTGCCTTCCCCTGCTGTGGATGTGCCCTCAGTGGGTTCCTGCCGTGGTGGATCTCTCCCCCCAGTGCATCCCTGCCCTCAGCAGGTGTACCCCACGCTGGGTATCCCCCCAGCAGGTCTCATCCCACACCGGGTGCTGCTCCCACGTCACCCCAGAGCGAGGGTTCTAGTGGCCCCACAGTGGCCCCACAGGCCTGGGCAGTGCTCTCTTGTGAAGGCACCAGGGAAATTGTCTGAAACACCTGCGCCTGTGTCTGCAGTGGGGGAGGAATCTGGGGTTTAAACCTGGGGCTTTGGGGTGGTTTTTCCTTTCAGGGCTGTGGCTGTAAAAGGGGTGTGTTTGATGCGGAACTTGACACATGAAGCCTAAACCTATGTTTTTTGTAGAAATAGAGGGTGTTCCAGGGATAGTGAAATCTACAGAAGTGTGTTTGTTGACTGTTTGTTTATCATGTGTGGTTACAGGGAAATACCACTGTCTGAGGAGTTCAAGCATCCCACTGCAAAGATTGTGATTTTACTGCTGCAGTATCTATATGAAAACTCCGATCTGATGAGATAACTGTGGGAAATAAGTTGAACCTTGGTGAAAATGACAGCGGTCCAAGATGGGGAGGGGGCAGACACAGCTGATGGGATACCCCAAATCTAAAATTACTGGTAAGGACATAATCCTGTAAATCCTGTGAAGTTAATGCATCAAATTCATGTAATGTGAATGATCACGTTACGATCAAATATGCCTTTCTGCAAAGCCTGGTTTTGCTGATGCAAGTGTGAGGTTTGCCTCTAGATTCATAGCAAATTCATGTGTCTGAATCCTTGTTTCTGAACATGTCTGAGGGCTGATCCCAGGGGTGCGAGGAAGAGAGAGGAAAAACCAGTTTCCTCACTGAAGGACTAACCAAAGCCTGCAGAGGCTTCTGCCAGTGACTTCAATAGCCTCTGGATCTGTTATAATATCCCTAAACCCAAATCCATACAAGCACTTAGTGGAACACTTAGGATACTGAAAGAGGTAACAAAGTTCAATTACTGTAGTGTGAAATCCAAGATAAAGGGAAAACCCACAAACCTTCGTGCTTAACTAATGTATAACAAAAGCAGCGCGATCCCCGTCCAAGCTGACATTCCTCACTTAACTCTCCTGATTATGGTCAGCTTTTGAAGTGTCCGCAATACATTTTATTGAGAAATCACACAGGCTGGTACAACATATTCTATTTAGGCACAACAGGATGTGGAAAGGTAGCTTTTTGAATTTTCCCCTTTTAATTTCCTGGTTTATTTGTGCTTCTGCTAAGCTGAGGAAAGCACAGGAAAGCACTGTACCCTGTATTTTTGAAGAAAAAAAAAAGGGGTGTATTTTAAATACTGAAAGCTAGAGTGACTCCTTCAAAAGCAGAAATGTGTTTAGCAATTTTTTTTTTCATGTATTACATAAAACACAGTTCTGCACTCAGTAATTCCTTAAAGCAGCACAGAAACTTGTGTACAATTTGTGTCACAGAACACGGTGTTACAAAATTAACTTTCTGCTCTGCTTTGTTTCATTTCATGAAGTTCTCCCAGGTTTGTTCTTTTATTACAGCTTGCACTGCCCACCTTGGGAACTGAAATGGTTACTATCAAACTGCTCTACCTTTCAGTTTTTAGAAGAATTAGCAGTGATTTTTATACCTAGTTTGCTAAAATGAACCTTGCAAACCCCTTCCCTCACATTGTAGAAGCATATATTTAGCGAGGCACTAAAAATAGTAAGGGCATTTATTTGCATAATAATTGCTATCCATGGAGAGCAGCCACATTTGATATCTGACTATAAAATCAAAGGAAGAGCAGGACTGGGGTCAAATCAGTAAATTAATTAGAAAATAATAAGATAAATAAATGCAATGAGCAAATCTAGATACTGCATATCCTCTGCCTGGGGCCATTCCATTTGGTAAAGATCTAGACAGCTGAAATGATTTGAAGCAGCAATGGCCATGAATGAAAAATCAGACGTGAGGAATATCTGAGGATAAAGAAACAACAGAGCCTTGAGCTTTAATAAACAATACTTCTGCTCCCTTAGCACTTTCCACCTCGAGATCTCAAAACAATCTATGTACGCTAATGAATTAAGACTCGCAACCAAGGTCACTGTGCAGCTCCTTTTCCCCAGACAGTCTCCTTTCCTCTAAGAGATGTTGTTCAAAGGATATTCATGGCTTTCTGTATTTGTCTGGGATTTGGGATGCATAGCAGCCCTGATGGAGCAGCAGCTATGACCAGGTTTCTGTAATCCAGAAACCAGACACGTCCACCGTGAGCCCTTCTGCCTTTTGTGGTGTGGTGACCATCTGTGCTGCAAATGCAAGGAATGTCTGAGCTCTCCTGGCAGATAAATAGGACAACCTCCTTTGTGAGGGGGTGAATAAAAGAATTTTCTTAAGGGAAGCAGGGGATGGTTTATTGGTTTTAGTCTTTGATTGGTTTTACTTAAGCTGTTATTATTATCTTTTGTAGTACCACTTCCAGACCTTAGACCCTGTTTGTGCTGGATACTGCATTAACAAGTGTGTAGCAAACCAGAGTCCTTGACTTGAAGAATCTCACTGCTCTGCCTTGTGGAAGGATTTCTAATAGAAGGCAATAGAATTTCAGTCCATGTACAGAAGCATGTGTTTGTGGAAAGTTTAGAACTGGTGGCAGAAGGAAGGTAAGGGTCTAAGGATAAAGCTCCAGGCTTACTTACCTGAGTTCAGGTGCCTAAATAAATGATGTGATTTTCAAACAAGGAAGTACCCACCTTTTCCAGTTATTGTTAGTTTGGTGTCAGACATGGCTCTTCTGGTTTTAGTAATCCCAATATGGATTAACAAGAAGGAAGAGAATCATTCTGGCTCAGCTCTGACTCAGGAGAACTCCCATTTGGAGGGCATTGCTGTAACTGAGAGCTGTAGTCCTTACAGGATCAAGCCACTGACAAGCAAAGGGACCAGTGGAGCTTGTTGACCCTCATGTAGTTTGTTTTGCCTTGGTTCTGTCTTGTTTGAAAATTGCAAGTACTTATTCTTCCTACAAATATTACACCTTTCCTTAGCATGGCTAAACACAGGACTGAATCTGGACACGAATTGTTCACACTATTACAACTCTGAGTGCTGGATGCTGAATGAGGAATGGGAGAGGCTTCTTTGCTGGGGTAAAGTGGTGCATAATACAGTCATCTTCACTTGTAACATTTTTCCTTGGAATTTGGGCTGGAATTACAGGACTGCTGAGTCATTAGGCCTTTGGCATTTGGCCGAGTGTACCAGAGAACATGTACCTATGTAATTCTACCCCTCAATTCTACACAGCAGTGCAGCTTGCCATGTGGCTACTGACTGATGCAGAACTTTGTACAGTGTTTGTATCTTGTGTGTACCTCTGTGTTATAGTTTATGCTGTAATTTTACGCCAAGACAGCAGCATTTCCTTCTGAGATGTCGAACCAATGGGCATGACAGAAGTTACAGTGAGGGTGTCCTGGTGAAATGCCTTCATTGTCACCTTCCTTTTTAATGGTTGGAGGTTTTTTTGGCCACAGTTTGAGAAAGAATTAAGAAAAGGGTGGTGTATAATCTGTTATAGCAGGCTTGTCATCCAATTCATAGTCTCAGGGCTGCTGTGAGGTGCCGAATTCTTGGTGAGTCACTTCCCTCTCTGTTTTCCTTAATGGAGAAGGAGAAGATAAGGAGTTCATGCAAGTTGTAAAGCATGTTCAAGATGGTGGGGTTTGTAAGGAGCAAGGTCTTACAGGACTGTTTGTCTCTGTTGTTGAAGGCTTACCATGACTTCAAATTCTACCCTAGACTTAGAGCAGGGCTGGAAGTTTTAGTCTGTGTTTTGAAGCACCTCTGCAGCATGGCCACATTCAACAAACCTGATAGGCAGTTACTCCAGGAGCTCTCCAGAGTTTCTTATGCTAAACTCTCAGTCACCTGGGTGTAAGTCATTGTGTGGCTAACAGTTGAAATTTGGAGCTAGTTTTTTCCACTAGATTTGTCTCTTTTGCTGTAATTGGGGAATAAAAAGGAAGATAACACCATAATTCTTATTGAGAAAAAACACAGATTCAGAATATACCAAATTAAATACAAGAACCAGTTCTAGTCCAACCCAAATAAAACGTGCTGGCATTTATTGTATTACTCTTCTAAGGGTGTGCATTTATACTGTAGCAACTTTTTATGGAATTATCCATGACCATGGAGGGTATGTGTTTGTATTTGCATCAGTGAGTATTGGTCAAACTCAAAAAGCAAAGGTCTGTCTAGCCCCATATCCTGCCTCTTGATAATGGCTAATAACTTGTGTAGGGAAAACAGGACGAGTATAGAGTGATACTTCCTTTGGTAAACCCTCCCAGCTTCCAGTGGTTGCTGGTTTAGAGACCTTCCTGAGTTGGAGGCTGCAGCTGTATCATTGTTTTTGATTTTTCTTGATGGACCTTTTTCCATAAAATTGTCTAATCGTTTTGTTAAAACCCACTTGTATTTTTGGCTGCCATAACATCCCGTGGCAATGAGTTCCACAACATCATTAGGCATTGTGTGAAAATTAACTTCCTTTTGTTTGCTTTTGAACCTGCTTGCTGCCTGCCAGTTTGAGTTGGTGCCCTATTATTTCTGTTAAGACTACTTTTAAATAATCATTGCTGTTTACCTTTTCCATGCTGTAACAGCTTGTCTCAAACTTAATTGTTATTATACTTGTTTTCCAGGTTGAAAGGCTCTGGCTTGTTTAAGTTTTCCTTGTGCTAAGGCTTTCCAACACCTCTTGGGCAGCTTTGGTACACTTGTAGCCCTTTCTCTGGCTTTGTATTTCCACAAATACTGCAACTGTGCTCAGTATCAAAGAGATGGGCATAATATGGATTTATTCAGAGAAATAATGAGATTTTCTGCTTTGTCCTCATTCTTCTAGAAATTCCTAACAGGACAGTTTCCCCCAACTGCTGATACTGTGCTGGTTTTTTTGGAGAGTGATCCACTTCTCCAGGATTTCTTTCATGACTGATTTGAAGCGCGGCAGCAATGGCTTTTTCCTCATCCATTCTTTTTTATGCATGAACTTTGAGTTAAAATTTACTGTTTTAACACACACTCAATAAATTTTAGGTTCCATTTTTAGGAATGGTTTTGTATCATCAGCCACCTACCTACAGCATTTCCAGATCATCTATGGAACATGAAAGAGCAGTAGTCCCATCACAGAACCTGTGGGGAGCTCCCAACATCACTTGATGCTGAACATCTTGTTCTCTTGGTTATGATCACCAGTTATGTCACTTATTGTTTCTTTCATTCTTGCAGTAAGGCTCATTTATGAGCTGGATTTCATACCATAGGTAATAGTCTGGCAGTTTCCCATGTGATACATGTAGGATTATCAGTTAATCCTCATATCATTGTGCTGTTTTCATCTGTGCTGCTGCCTTAAATTCATTCTCATTGCAAAAAGGCTGTAGGTCTCTGTATTGCAAATAGATACAAAGATTCACTGAGCTTTCTTGCTATCACCTTATCACCTGGGGCCAGTTTTTAAATGCCTCACTCAATGCTAGGTACCATGAACTGTTCAGGCTGAGGCACAGATTTACACAATGGAACAGAGTCTGTAATTTTCTGTGGTCAAGTGGCTCAGTATCTCTGTATCTGTCTGTAGGGGTGACACTGATTCTCTCACTGAAGAAATAAAACTGAAATATATTGTGATGTGAGGTAGAGTTAGGAAGTCTGAAGCTCAGAGTTATTCTAGAGGTGGATGATCAGATGGGACATCCTAATACAAAGAGCAGAGGGAGAGAAAAGAGGAAAATTAAGTAAATCCCTCCACACACACCTTTTCCTACTTATGCTACCAGGCTCCAGTTTTGGCATTTTGGATGACTCCAGCTTAACTGCTAATGGTTCATGTGTGTAACATTACTCAAGTCCATTTATATAGTACTGGGTTAATTTGTATAAAGAAACTTATAAGAAATCATGAGGAAACATTTAAAAATGTAAATAACCCAATTTTCTAATTATTCTGTAATTATTCTTTTCTATATATAAATTCTCTATACCTTCCTAGGTTTGTTCTTTTCTCTAATGAATTAGTTAATTAAAAATACAAGATTTGTCTCCTGTTTTCAAAAATGCAGCCATGTACTTTGCAAACTTGATTAGAGAAATGATAATTGTGAGATAATTCCATGATCAAACAACCAACTGCCCTACAAATCGTTCTGCTTCATTGCTCTATCTCTGTGGAGAGGGGAACGAACAGACTATGAGAAGCACTGTAAAGGTGTATTTTTGATGAGTTCTGCAAGTGGCCAAAGGATAGAGAGCACTCAGTTAAGAGAGCACTGTGTTGCTTGCATCTGATTGCCACCCACTGAAAAGTGCATTACCCTCCCTCAGGATGAAGTGTGTTTTTTTTCAGGAGACCCACTTGAGTTTCATAACATGATTTTCACTAAAATCTGTCCTGAGAAACCATGAGTTAACAGAATCCGGTTTCTATAGCATTCCCCTTTCCCAAATGCAGTATATAGGAATCACAGTTCTGGTAGATTGAATTTCATGTGAAATCTCAAAATGTTTATTTTACAGCATCCTTTGCCGTGTTTGTGCAGCGTTGCTGTTGCCTTTCTCCAGATGGGAGCACGTAGGAATGCAGAAGCCAGGTGGTTTGCTCAAGGACATGAGAATCTGTCCTCAGTGCCGTTCCCCGGTGCCTTGCTGGCACGTGTGGTAGCTGTGCTTTGGTCTGAGCGGTCACCTGGATTGTGTTTACTCCTCTTTGTGAGCTGCTAGCATTCCTTAGTTCCATGTCTTGCAAGAAAGTTACCCTGAGGATGTGCAGGGCCCTGAGCAGCAAGCACAGTGTGAGCTGGCTGCAGTCTCCTTTGTCCAGAGATCCCTTTAGTGAAAGACCACTGCACCATGTGCTCCTTGGGCTGAGGAAGGATGAGCCTCAATTACATTTTCTTTCTCAGTTAATTCTGATAGGATTTATCTGTCCTAATTGTAGAAGGTGGGGAGAGCACAAAGGCTTGGGCTGCATCCCAACTGAGTAGTGGTTCCTACTTCAAAAATCAGAGCATTGTTTTTGGTATTGGGAGCTGGTATGGGGTGGTGGAGCTCTGTTTGAAGCATCACCAGCCTCAGAGTTTTGCATGTGGATGGGAAGCAGTACCCAGGCTGACACTAAGAGCCATTGTTGACTGTAGTGAGGACACAAATCCAGAGCTGGGCCTGAGCATAGCTGAGATGAGACCTCAAAAGTCTGGGTTCTCAAAACTCTGCTTTAAGAGTGTGGGATATTTATGGCCTGGATAAAATTAAGGAAGAAAGACAAGGAACATCTTCTCATGGAGTTGTCTAAATGTGTTGGGGAATCCTGTTGCTGAGGTTTTCTAAAAGATGAGAAACTACTCAGGTATCTCAGCATTAAGTGTGTCAAAACATGAAAATTAAAATATTCTCAGAAACTGGGAAGCCTCAATGTGTCAATGGCTATGGGGCTGTGGTTTAGTGTAGTTGGAGTCTGGTTCTTTCATTAAAAAAACAGAATCAAATACAAAAATGAAAATAAACTTAATACTTCTTCAGCTTTCTTTGTAAACAAATCAGAAACCTTAAGGCCAGGAGAAGAACAGTGTGCTACCAACTGGAATAACTCAGTTTAGGCCTGATAGAAAGAAATGATAGATCTCAAGTATATGCTACCTCACAGGCAGATTGTAATGAAATCCAGCCAGATTCAAGGAAAAAACAAAACCTATTGATTTTATTCCAAGGGAAGAGAGACAGAAAAAAAGAACAGATGTATGGAATCTTCTGTCCACTCACTGCAATCTGCAGTGGTGACTTAGAAAAATAATGGCTTAACCTTTGTTTCTTCTTGTGCTTCCCTCTGTAGAAATGCCCTGGCTTGGACACCAAGAAGATTCAGTTTGGGGTAGCAGAGAGGAGGGGGAGCAAAGACCTCACACAAGAACTGACCTAAACTCTGAGGAGGTTTGTATAATCTAATTTACAATAAAATGGTATTTACAGTGTTATCAGACAAAGCTTAGCAGTGTTAAGTTAAACAGCATATAATGTGATTAGTGGGGGAGTCATGCCCATGATGTCATGCACATTCTCTGAACTCTTGGAATGGGCAGATAATGTCTCAGGCATTTATTCTCTTGTGACACATTGGAAAAGCTCCCCAGAGATGTGGGGGATGGGAAGGCACTGTGCATGTTGCCATATTCCACAGCGTGTGGAGCTCACAGCACCACAGAGGCTTCTCCCTTTGGCGCAGGACTCGGGCTGTGGTTGCACCCTGCCAGCACTGTGCTGTGTAGTGGTTAAAACAGGCCTTTGGGAATAGCTGAGAAGCTTGAAATTCTATTCTTGACTCTGCCGCAGACTTGGGTTTTGACCACTAAATCTTCTTTGCCTCTGGTAACTCCATTTTTAACTAGCAAAGGTAGTCAGCTGTGTCTGTGGAGTGCCCTGAGCGGGGAGCTGTATGGAGATGGAAACCACTGGCATTCTGTTCATTATGCAGAACAAATACAGCTCGACCACAAAGAGTTTTTCTGTTGCAATTTCACAGCTAGTCGTGGCTCATTCAGAGAAAATTAAATCTTTATCTTGCTGCCTCTCCGAGGCATGCAAAATGGTATTAAAAATTTTGGCTAGTCTAATTAATAGAGATAAGCAATATAAATCTCTGCTATAGGTTCACATTAAAGATAATCTAGACTGTATTTATTTTAAAGCATGTTTTGCTTTAAAAAAACCCTTGCTAAAAGCTACTGAGTGAGGCAAAGCTCCCTTTAAACTTTTAAGTTATTGTAGTGGTTGTGGAAGGACAAATTCTGGAATATTTGAGAGTATTTGACTCCCCCATGTCCATCAGGGACAATCAGCCCATATTGCTTCATGCATGTTAATGTTTAATAGAAACACGAAGATTGCATAAACACTCTTTCTGCCACGGTGTGAAGTCTGTATAAATTGTTTAGCTCTGGTGTAGAGATTGACTAGATAGTATTCCCGTTTTCAGTGATGCATGGAATGAATGTGGGCTAGACCTGAGTTCAAATGGGAGTTGCAGATGTGGAGAATGAAATGGGGGCTGCAGACAGAGCTGAAAAAACCTGAGGAAAAGAGGTGGGCAGGGAGGAACAAGTGAACTTGGAAACTATGGCTCATGCAATGTCAACTCTATTCTATGTTAAAATCAACTGCAACACTTGCACGATCCCCATCTTTTATCACGACTAGTCACTGCCTTGGCTGCAACACTCACGTGTGTTCTTGGCATCAGTGTGCATGTGTTGAGAAATGTGTATGAGAGTTTTATATGACTGCAGAGGGTTGCCATCAAGGATAAATCTTTGTTGTTCAGAAAGGGTAAGCCAAGCTTTTGTCTCTGTGGCTGATAAATCAGGAGCAGGGGCCAAGTGTAATATGAACAGAGCACTGGCCAGTCTGCTCAGACATGTGGGATGTACTAACAACAACAGGGAATGAAAGCAAAGCCTGCAGGTAGACACCTTTTAAATAATCAAGGCTGACAGTTTTACTACAATAGCACAGTTTAACACTTTGTAGGTATGTGCTACATCATAGGTGCTGCTTATATTAAGTAGTCTGCAAGCATTGCACAGCTTATTTAAAGTTTTATTCCAGACATTTTTATATTTGTTAATATTTGTCAATATAATTACAAATGTAATACCTTATTGTTGCAAATGGTATTGCCAATGGATGACTTTGAATGATGCACCAGAAAGACATTTAAATAATCCAGATTAAACTCACAGACAACTGGGCATCCCAGATATGTTCACAAACAGAGAACCTTTCCAGGAATGAGGATTTCTGACACTCTTTATTAGAGACATGTACAAATAGTTGTCTGATAGCTGGTTGATCAGAGAAGCTGTGTGGAGGCAGATTGCACACAGTGCCTTCCTTGAGTCCTGAGAATGGGGCTGGATGATGGACACTCTGGGAAAAGTGGGGGTGATGCTGTCTGTAGCAACTGGCCTAGGAACAGTATTCTGAATTTCTGGTGACAAAGACCAATTAGGGACATACACAGTCCTTAAAGCAAAAAC
Organism: Margarornis squamiger; assembly: GCA_035222235.1. Lineage (NCBI taxonomy): Eukaryota > Metazoa > Chordata > Aves > Passeriformes > Furnariidae > Margarornis > Margarornis squamiger. The sequence goes on from JAWWTY010000138.1 coordinate 17,642,601, forward strand.
CTTCACAAACTGTAGAGCCTGAAATCTCAGTGAGCAAAATGCCTTCCTCCCTGCTCTCACAGGAAGCAAGTTAATTGGGAAGCCAATAACTATAATGAGGCAGAACCTGGGGTTTTGCCTGTGTATAGTGAGATCCTCCCCTTGGGGCCAAACTCCTGTTCCATATTATGAAAGCAGTAAAAGGTCCCCTCAGCAGGTGCTGCAAAGGCAAGCAATTCAGCTTTGCCTTTGCAGTGCTGGAATTGCCAAACTATTGCTTTCCTGAGTCTCCAAATGAATTCCCCTACTCAATGTGGAACAGCTGTGTGAGAGATACGGCCTTGAGAAAAGGGGTGGCAAAGGAACACAACAAATGGGGATTTAATCAAATAGCACAGGGTTGCAAAGCAACATCAGCATGTTTCTGCTCAGCTTTCCTTTGGGTAAGGGAGACCCTCTCAGTATGAAAGTTCAGAGAAGAAAAGTAATGTGTGTTTGTGTGCTGTGGAGGGCCTGACTGTGTGATGAGAATGAGCGAATAGCGCTGGCTGTGTTCATTAATGCCATGGATAACTGCAGTGATGCCCAGAACTTTACATCCTGGAGCCAGATCGTTCTTTTTTACCCACCTGGGTGTGCCTGTGGCCTCTGCAGAGTTAATGAAGGATGGCTTTAGGCATTTGAGCCAGGAAGAGAATTAGGAGCCTCTATGAGATGGGACAAGTCTGAGAGGGTGGAAGCAATTCTTCTTTGATTAGGTAGCTTTGCTCTTCGTGTGTGATTGTAGAAGTAGTTGCTTTCTTCATCTTCTTCATGATTTGCAGTAAAAAAAGCTCTCTCAAGTGAGAACAGATTATATTAAGGACCACAAATTGTGATAGTTACTGTTTTTCCCTTGCATTTCCCATTGCTTTTATTTAATACTTTTTGAAATGAAAGTTTGTTGTGTGTCAAGTCTACCTATGTGAATTTTCAGGGAACTTCCTGAGAGGTTTTTGGAAATCTATTTACTTTGTCAGATACTGACTATGTCTGTTTGATCTGAGAGATTGCTTAGTTATAAGTGTTATGTCTGAAATATAAAACAGACAGGGAGAAAAGGAAAATAAAGAGGAATTTGTAACAAGCAGAATATAGCTGGCTAATTGCTGTGGCAGGATAATGTTTTAGAAATATCAACACCATTATGAATGCCATTTTTTCTTGTTTCCGTGACATAAAATGTCTTTGAAATCTTTTGGGTTTGAGTGTGTGTGCACTTCAAAAAGTGATCAGAGCTGAACAGCAGCATCTGTCAGAGAAGACAAATGACGTATCAGCAAACCTCCTCAGTTAAAAGCAAGACAAAAATCTATGGAGTAGGGGAATGAGTTTTAAATGAGTCATTTCACTTAACTTTGCCCTAATGAAGGGCTAATCTTTGGACCCCTGCAAAACAAAGGAGAGCATCTAGTTAGATCCAACGGAAACTGGCCATTGAAAAGGCTTTTCCCTTAAGAACCTAATTGGAAGCAAAGTGATTCCTTTGATAGCTGTCTTCATTTAGCAGTATCTTTCCCTTTTCCTGATTTATATACAGTAAACTAAGGACTCCGTTAATTACAAACACATTTGCCCGTTTGCAGATTGACAAGTCAATGTGCTTGGGTGAGCCCGGGTAGAGCAGTCCCAAATGAGGTGAGAGATCTCTGTAGGGGCTGCCTGAACAGAGCCCCCTGTGGAAGGCACTGAGGGAACTGCTCTACAAAGAGCCTTTCCTGCATGTTGAGGCAGCAGCGAGCTCAGGGTAAAGGGGCATGTGGGCCACTGTGGAAATCAGCTGAATTTCCACAAATTGACCTGCCATTTCAAGGATGTTTTATTCATTCAATTAGCTTGCTCTTCTATTTTTATACGTAATGACAAAATAAGTATTTTTTCCCTAAAATCTGAAGAAATTATAGAAAAAACATCGGACATTTGATTGCTGTAGAAACAGGATTGTGCCTTTAAGGCAGAGGGAAGGAATGTGTCACTCACAGCCCCTCTAAAACAGGGACTTATCTTGATTATAGTGTTAGCTTGGTAGTAGAATATGATCTCATCACTGTGAAAGATTATATGAAGTATCAGCTTGGCTGGTCTTGAAACAGCTCTGTTCTCAGTTGCATTTTCATTTGCTGCAGCTGACATGGGGGTCTGTAATTTGAAGAGATGGCCATAAAGATGGTTTGCAGAAATTGGCCTATGTATGCAAGTAAAAAAATGCAGGAATGCATTGAAGTATGGCTGCCTCTGATGTTTTCTCTTTGTTTATTTTTTGTTGGTTTGGTTTGGTTTTGAGAATGTCAAGACCTAACAAAACTTGAACACCCTTAACTTTACAATACTTAGAATTTATATCAAACCTGGGAAGATAAAATATCTGTCTGGTGGAAAGCCACTAAACTCCAGGTAGTCTAAAATGTGAATTATTTTCCACCTTCAAGGAATGATATGCTCGAGGAGACTAAGTGCATAAGACAGTTTTGAGCAGTAGGTGTTCTGGGTGTTGTAATCAGAGGGACTTGGGAATGCTGTTTGTGCAGCACATGATGTGCTGTGCTCGTGCCTTCAGCTGTATGTCTGCTCTGAAGCTTTGAAACCAGATGGCATCTTCCTGAGTGAATGAGAATTAGGTGCAATTTATTCTTGGGTAGATGGTATTTTTAAAGGAAATAACTTTCTACCTTGAAATTAAGCTGTAGACTAATTATTTACTCAAGATAATGAGGGATCCTCTGGTGCTGGAACTGTCAGTCTGGTAGAAAAGAATCTACCTGGAAAGTAAATTACAGCTGAGTACTCAGCTGACAAGCCTGATATTGTGAGGCAAATTCAGAAGGTCTATTAATTTGTCTTCGTTTTTGTATCAGAGTGAAAAATGCTTTCTAAAATAAGGAAAAAAGGAAAAGTATTTCTCTGCTAAATCCCATGGATGCCTGGCATGTGTATTATGTATTTGCTTGTTTTCCTGAGCTTAAGTTCAAAGAACACATCAATGCCCTGGCCCAAAAGTCAGGATGGGAAAAGGTGAAAAAGAAGTCCACAGTGGTCATGGTTTTCTCATGCACTGATTCCAGCCATGACCTCTCAGAAACTGGCTCTCTCAGAGAAAGACACACCCCTCAAATCATGTGGAAAGAGGGTACAGGCAACCCCTCATCATTCATTTCCTATTTTTCTGTCACTTTTCCACTGTCTACCTATCTATTTTCTCTTTTTTTCCCCCTAAATTCAGTTTCCTTTCCCCAGTCCATTTCCCTGCTTGATACCTTGATGTCCTCTCCTTCTTCCTGTCATGTTTGCAGGTACAATCCTAATCTCAAGAATAATTTGTGCTCCTTCTGTGTTTTCTCCTTAGGAAAAAAGAAGCCCTCTTTAGAGGTAAACTTTTTCATGTGCTATTTTCCCTCTTACACCATCTCCTTTAAGATTCCTGCCAGTACTTGGACTTGCATCCCAGCTGGGTACAGGGCAGGTTCCATAACTACTGCACCTTCTTCTGAGCCACCCACCTTGTCTGAAAACTTCCAGGCTAGGAAGCCTTTCAGCTGCTCACTCTGCACACATGTACTGTAATCCGTCTGACTCCTGAACCTTATACTTTATGCCCAAATTGAGAGCTAAACACTATTTATTGAATTATCTGTTTACTTATTTAATTAATAATTTTTTAGGCATTTTTCAGTTTGACTTTTCCAGAGGGTTCATAGATGCCATACACTACATGAAGTAAAAGTGGAGTGATGGAGGCCATTTGGGCATGATTGGAGCCATGGTGTGAATCCTTAGTCTGTGAAAATGAACCATCAGTAGACCTGCCAAACCTAAGAAAAGCTGTTTTTCATGCTCAGATTTGGAAGATGTGTTCCTTTGTGGACAGAAAAACCTTGGCAGGAGTCTGGGTTTGTCCTTGTTGCTTGTTTCAGGAGTACCAATACTAATTTTATGCTAAGAATGGCTTAAGCACCCCTACTTGACCTGTTGATTGTTCTTCCTTCTGTGCTCCAAATACATCCAGGCTTCAGATGAAGTGTAGGGAAGGTCATCCTTGCATTGGAGAACTAGAAATTTTATGCTGTTTTTACAGACCCACCAAACCACAGGGCCTTATGCCTGTTTCATGTGGGTCAAGCCTATGATGTTGGGTTTTTTATTTTTTTCAAGGAGGTTTAAATTTTGTTTAAATAAACCCTGAAGCATCCAGTTTTTCATTCACGTGTTACATGTGTTAGGATGTGTTACAGTGGCTTAAGGGAATTTGCTTCTCTTGAACTGCTGAGACAGTGGACATTTTTCATTAGAGCTTCCCATATACACACACATCCCCCAAGTTTTGCTTTTCTTGGTCTCTGTTAATCAGATCTGAACTTAAACTTGAATCAAATTCTAAACTCTGATATTCCAAGTAGATTTGTGATTGGGCTGAAATAATTCATTCTGTCCATGCTGAACCCACCTAATCTACTTGCAGGTTGTATTCTTGCCCTTTGTAGTGCAACATTTCTGTCACCCAAGCAAGAAAAATAGATCTTCACATGCTTGGCCGATTCGTGTAAGCCACTGTTTAGTGAATAGACCCTTTGGTGTGTCACTTTTTTTTCTGCTTGTTTGATAAACTTGAGACATAGTTACTTTGAAGATTGGGCATTATCTACCTACTCTGGGAACAGTTCCATGAAAACTGAGATTGGATCTCTGGGCTGTTGACAAGCTAATTCTGGACATTATTGCGAGCCTCAAGGTCAGCGTGCTTTCAACAGCAGAGTAGAATTTCTGGTGCATTCATCTCTCACTTTAAACTGATCTCTCTAAACCTGAGCTAGGCTTTCCTAGTGGCATGACATTCATATATTGTATATACATTGTAGATGGCTTTAAAGATACTGAGATAGGAAAGGAACACAAGCTTCAGGCTCTGGAGTGGTGATTAAGTAACAGTGTGAGTTTACACCCTAATGAACCGCCATCCAAACTCTTGGCTGAATAAAACCAGCTTAGTGTGTTATAGTAACTGATGTGAAAAGAGCTGGTGAACACATGTTTTCTGGGAGATAAATAGAAGAGCTTTCTTGAATGATTTTTGGTTTTATTTATAGGCAGTAATGCAATAAGCCTTTTATTGGCAATTCCAGTGGGGAGGTAAGGAGCTGAAGGACAGGGATGCTGAGCTTCATTGTTCCTGAGCAATGAGAGGGTGTCCATGTGAGGCTGATGGGACCGGTGTGATTTGTGGGTCCCACTCTTCTCTGACTGTTTGGGGGACCATTTGACCCCAGAATTCAGTTCTGGCAGTTGTGTGCAGTTAGGGGACTGTACTGCTGTCATGAGTAGCTTCTGCTGTGCTATCAAAACATACTTAGCTTTTTCATTATTGCCAATTAGTCTTAGGCAGATTGTGTGTTGACAGTGTATAGAAATCTGGCAAAAATGGTACCTGGCTACAAATAATAAGTTGTAATTCACTCTCACTTCCATTGTCAAACAGTTAATGCTGTTCCCTGCAGACTGGTGGGTTCTTTTTCCATAGAATAGTTTGGATTGGAAGGGTCTTTTAATGGCCATCTAGTCCAAGCCCTTTGCAATGAGCAGAGATATCTTCAGTTAGATTAGGTTGCTCAGAGTTCCATCCAACCTGACCTTGAATGTTTCCAGGAATGGGGCAGCCACCACCTCTCTGGGCAACCTGTGCCAGTTTCTCACTATCCTCGTCATTAAAAATATCTTCCTTATATCCAGTCTAGGCCTACCCTCTTTTAGTTTGAAACCATTCCCCCTTGTCCTATTTGCAGCTGTTAAAAAGAGTCTGTTCCCATCTTTCTTAGCTCCCTTAAAGTACTGAAAGGCCACAATAAGGTCTCCCTGGAGCCTTCACTTCTCCAGGTGAACATCCCCAGCTCTCCCAGTTTGTCTTCAGAGCAGAGGGGCTCCAGCTCCCAGAGCATCTTCATGGCCTCCTCTGGACCTACTCCAGCTGGTCTGTGTCTTTCTTATACTGGAGACCCCAGAGCTGGGCACAGAACTCCAGGTGTGATGTCACCAGAGTGGAGCAGAGGGGCAGAATCCCCCTCTCCCCCTGTTGCCCACAATGCAGCTCACAACACAGTTGCTTCCTGGGCTGCCAGCTCACATTGCCAGCTCATGTCCGACTTTTCATCCACATGCATCCCAAAGTCCTTCTCAGCAGGGATGCTCTCAGTCCCTTCATCCCCCAGCCTGTACTGACTGATAGCAGGCTTGGTCTGATCCAGGTGCAGGACTTTGCACTTTTTAGTATCAAGTTTCTGCAAAGAAGCTGAAGTAGGTGTTGGACTTGCCAGCATGTACAAATGTGTAAGGAGGCCATTTCCTCACTGAGTGTCAGGAGAAGCTGGGCCAGCACCCCCTACCCTATGAGATCAGTGTCCCTCAACAGGTGTTGGGTGTGCCAGAACAGAGGATCCACCTCTTCCCTGGGAAGTCAGCCAGGAGGCCTTGCTGCTTCACGCTGCAATCTCCTGTGTCTCTGACCAGCAAATCAACTCCAGGGTGTAAATACATTCCCAGCTTGCTGGAACCGAAGAGCATCGTGACTAAAAAGACCAACAGTTTTCAAGCAATAGGGTAACAAACATAAACACAGTAAAGCAGATTGAGGAGTGCAGAGTCTCCAGTGCATTCATTTCCAGGCACTGGAGAAACAGAGAGAGAGGATCTGCAAGAGATATGTCTTCTGATACACTCACTGTGCATGAATGTGTGCAAATTGTTATTTCTCTCTGTGCTTTGGTTTCTTCAGGAAACAGAGAAAAATTGCAGTCAGATGAAATATGCCATGTCAATTATTTTTCTTTCTTATGAAAGATCCTTCCTCTTTATCCACACCCTGCAATGTGTGCCATGTTTTGCATGCTCTCTCTGAACACTCTGACTTGCTGACCTTCTTTGGGCAAATGAAGGTCTGATGTAACTTCCCACGAGTCCCATCTGATAGAGCTTCCTTTTGAACCCGTCAGAACTGGTTTATGATGACTGGAGGGAATGCTGCAGAGCTCCCAAAGTTCAGGTTCTTGTCTGATCACTGTACACCCTGACTGTCTGGAAAATCAAAACTGCCTCTGGAGAGAGTCTCTTGGCCTGTTGGAAAGTAGCAGAGAATGGCAGCTATATTTAAACTTTAATAAAGGTCTTTTGAGCAGGATTAGGTGTTTATGGAATGTCTGCACTAGTACATACTATTAAAGTACATCTTAACATTGTTACTACTCTGTTCAAGCAAGAGGGAAGACCCTGCAATTTTTAATGAAGTGCTTATGGCTTTGTTGATTGCAGGAGTGTCCAGCTCCCGGGGCCATGGGACTGCAGAGCTCCTGAAGAGGTGGTGCTGATCTGGTGGAGTCTGGCATTATTGACTCTTGAGATCTTGTCTTTGGGCTTGCAAGATTTGGGTAGAAGGTGGCAGAAATCCTGCAGGAGGGACTTTCTTCCTCACAGAGGGTTTTGTCAGCTTGGGATGAGATTTTTGAGGATGAGACTCTGGCTTGTTCATGCTAGAATCAGATCTGTGTTTTTTCTGAATCAAGGTCTGGATATATTAAATACAATGCATGGTACTTGATTCAGAGGATTTAAATCCAGAGTGTTCATCCCCTACTTTTCAAGGAGTGCAGATCTGAGGGCTGGATTTCAGGAAATTTTCGTTTGGGGAGTGACTATTTAAAGAGTTGCAAGAGCCCTAGAACCCAGAGTTCTTTGTTCATAAGCCATGCACAGTGCAGACAACAGCAAGAGCAGCAATTCACTTCCCCAGAACTGCAAACAAGCTTAACCCTGAGTTGGAAAGACCATACTCTGGAGAGGTGAAAGGAAATTCAATATCTAAGCTGAGTGTGTTCTGACTTCCTTGGAAGACAGGCTGCCAACTGTACAGAGTTATGCTGATGATGTGATGAGGACCCATCACTCACTGAGGGCTCCCTCAGCCAGGGGCCCTCATGGAGGACTCCAAAATCCACAGTCCCATGGGGTGGGGGATGTGGAGGTCGGCAGGAGGCCTGTGTTTCTCTTATCCCCACTGTACTCAGATGCCTTGGAGAGCTTCTAGGTAAACCTTTTGATGTCTCTTTTACAATGATCTGTTTCTCTACATAGTTTGAAATATCTGGTTCCAATGGTACTAAAAATTTGCTGTGACTGAGAACTTTTCCAGTGCAAAGTACTTGTTAAAATATAACACGTGTCCAGACCAGACTCGAATAAAGATTGTCCAGTTCTTCACATTATATTGAAAGTTTGGCAATTTTCTTGAGCTTACAATGTAGCTTTCCACTGAAGTCTAATTATAGACTTAAAAGTAAAAAGTCTTTCCTGTTTTCTGAAGAATAATTGTGACCTTTACCAAGTCCAGTCTCTATTTTTGAAGTCAGATATTCAGGGATGTGTTGCTATTTGGCACTTTTTTTTCTTCTTTCTTTTCAACAAGTGATTCTACAGTAGCAAACAAGTGGCATTTTCTGATAAAAGGAGTGTACTCTCTTCTCTGGAAACCAATGTTTTCTTCTCAGTCAGCCATTTGAGAATGGCAATGTTGCCTTTTATTTACATATTTCTTATAGTCTTAATGGTGTGCTGTCCATCCCTTTAATTCAGTGAAAGCTCTGAGGTGAAGAGATGCTATGAAAAACTGCTTTCTTTGACTCTGAGGATCTTCACAAAATTCTTTCTGTTCAAGTTTAGCTGATTATTTTATGGTTTTCCACTACAAGTGAGGTTTATACTGTGCAACTCTGTCCAATCAGCACAAGAACTCAAAGCCTTTAGCACAAAATATTTTTAATGGAACTTTAATACAGCAGATAAATTAAATCAAAAGCACTTATTTAAATATTTCTGTAGCAAATACCAGGCAGATTTTTCAAGGAAGACTTGAGTATATGCTTTATTTTTTTTTGTGTTTACTTTGTCTTTCTCTGCCTTAAAGATGGCAAGCCAGAAATTTCACTTTTGTTGTTGCCATAGACTTTTTTTTTTTGGATCTATCTATTGCTAATGACTTTTGGGGAATCAATCAGGAGCAAGTCCTTGATCCTAGTTGCAGGAACTTGATAATTAAAGACTTGCTCCTTCTGACATAATCTGGCTAGACAGATACTTTTTCATTTGGTAACCTTGGATTCAGATCTTAAGTCCATTATAATGGTCAATAAAATATTTTCTTGTAATGCCATAAGGTTTTGCCATTATTGAAAGGAGAAAAAAAAGAGATGGAAAAAGGCAGATGAGGAGGATAGAAAAGGAAGGCTCTGGTATTTTCTTCTTTAAGCATTTATAAATGCTGGTGTGAGTCTTACCCTGCATGAGGTATGTAAAATATTAGAGATGTTCCTCTTCTATCAAAGTTCATTTTTTCTCTCATAAATAGTCTATCCTAGATTTTGAAGCCTCTCCTGGAGATAGCTAAGACTTGGAACAACTCACTCTCAGGAGTCTCTGTAGAGCTCATTTTCACACAGAAATACGGTCTGATTTTCAAAACAAAGGACATCAGATCAGTGGTAACACCATGGAACAATATGAGGTTTAGTCATCATCCTTCTCTTCTCATGTCTTTGTACGCTGTATATGTGCTATGTAAAAGTGTACTAACACCATGAGAGATTGGGGTCTTCCCCCTCGTTCCAGGCTGTTATTATGATTTATTATGTTGTGGCAGTGCTGAGAGCCCGGGATTCCCCCGTGCTGGGCTCTGGGCAGGCAGAACAGGCAGTGTTCAGGGAGCACTCTGTGTTTGCTCCAGCCCTCCCTGGGAGGAGGTAGCCTTGCTTCTGAAGCCTCCCAAAGGGGTGCAGGTCTGTGTTGTTGCTGCTGTTCTTAAAGCATGTTCTCCCCTTGGCATTAACCTGGGGAGTTAACCTGGAGACCTGCTGGGTGTGAGTGCCGAGGGCCTGGGGATGCACACGGGGGTGGCTGTGCATTAATCCTGAGATCATGCCCAGAGAAGCAGTGCTGTAGAATATTTCTCTGGTGTCCTTCCAGGGTTGTGCTCACGTCTGATTTTGATTTGAGCAGGTGAACGACTCGAGAGCCCATTAGCAAGCATTTGACCTACCACACTCCCCATTTCCCTTCCCAGCTCTGACACTCCCTGTAATTTATGTAGCTATTACACTTCAGTTGTAACTCAATTCCCAGGTTTGTTCCTTTTACAGAAATTAGTACTGAAAGACTTAGCAGTGATGGAGGGCTTGGAATAACCACCAAGGTATTTGTCTATTTAGTATAAATTTTTTTAAAAATAGCATTTTAATGTCTGGGAGAACACAATGCAGCTGACTGTACTTCCAAAGTATAGCACTGGTTTTCAGACTCTTCAAATTTCAGGCTGCACTGTCAACACCGAGTGATACCAATAAAGAGCTGTGAAATGGAGAGTTACCCTGTCCCCCACTTCCTATTTCCCTTGCAAAATAAAAAGCAAGGGAGAAAAAACAATGCTACTTTGACTTATTTGTCTTTATTCAGTTCCTCTGTCAGTGAGGAGATGAAGCGAAAAATTCAGAACAAAGTACCTTAAAAAAATCAAAGGATTAAAGCCCCGTGTATGTGATCCTGATGAATTGGATGATTCAGAAGATGTTAACCAGAGCAACAGCTGTAATGGAAGGAGAGCCTGTAACAAACAGGTTTTCTGATTTATCGGGGTAATCAGGCATAGAAGTGGGCAGGCACTGGGTGGTACAGAATACCAACATTTTTTTGGTGCTGCCTGGGAGATATATTTGAACCTCTAGGGAAGAATTGCCCTCTCCCCCCTAATTCTCCTGAAGAATTTTTTTTTCTTTTCTTGAAAATAAAAGCAGGGATGGAGCGTTTCCCTGAATCTCCTTTTAAATCTTCCTAAATTTAAAACAATTACTGCTTTTTTATTTTTGTAGGTAATGTAATGACCCTCACAGGAGAGTAATCCTGCTTGCTGGGGATTCCATTCCCTAACATAAGGGAGGTAATAAGTGTAGGAGGAGTGGCAATTATCAATATGGAGATGCTGGGCTGCCTAGAAAAATGCAACAAATGCCCTGTGTGTTTTCAGTGTGTTTTAGTCTCGTAGCAACACATGGTTTTTGGAGTGAAGACTTCTGAGAAAACCTACCCTAAAATTACTCTTAAATCCATCTCTAATGCTATTTTCCTTGCCTGCTAGTGCAATGTCCTGACCTCTCTTTTGTGTGTAAAATCAATGGGAACACGATGACTAACATGAATTAACTGTGCTTGGGTTCTTAGAGGTAACAATCCATGTCCAGTGTGGTGGGACTGAGGCCTTCATCCAGTTTTCTCCTCTCCAATACCCCTCACACATTTTAACATGCACTACAGGTGAGATTCCCTGAAATCCCTTCAGGGGTGTATTTGCTGGAAAATGTCAAGGCCTGGAATTTATCAGCCTGGGAGCTTTCTCCTGCAGTGCCATGTTCTTCTTGAGATCATAGCCCTGAAGAGAATGCCTACATAGCCTTGAATGGGCATTTTGAGCTTATACATGTCTGGTTGCATCATCTCTTTGTTTGATTTTATTCCTTCTGGGTCTTTTCCAAGTGCCCCCAGCAGCATGAAGTGCTCATCTCTGTCCCATCCACACCTTGCAAAGCTGCCTCTGTGGGACACCAGCCATAAGCCATCCATGTGTGTCAATTCCAGCCACTCCTGACTGGAAGGAGGAGGGCTTTGTTTTCATCAATATTGCTTTTTTTTTTCCTAGTCTTGTGATCTTTCTCAGTAGCGCTTTTGTCTGTTGTATGTTTATTAAGAAAATAATTTTTGTTTTCTTGTTACAAGAAGAAAGAAGTTCACTGCACACATGGAATAATATTTGTTTGATTTCCTGATGTGGTTCCTGAAAACGGAGTGTGAAAATGCTGATGCTGCCTCTTGAGATGACTATCACAGGGAGGTAGTCTTTTCCAAAGTGTGTGCATACAATTGTCCAGATTTAGTTAAATTTTTTAATTATCATTACTGGTTTAGTATTACAAACCTCTTAGAAGAGGATTTTAGTGGTGGTGCTCTTTGTTGCTGTCGCAGTTTTTAACGAGACACATGATTTTGTGGTCAATAATTTCTCCGCAAGTGAAAGCCATTCCCATGTTGTGAGTGCACTGAGTGAGTTGGATTTCACTTCTCTTCCCTAACTGGATGCAAGTTCAAAACCATTGCCTACTCTTGGCTTTTGCCATTTGCTCTTTCTGCTGCTGGATTTGCTGCAGTTACCAGTGTGAGATCAATCTTTCTGTGAGGGAAGAACAATCACAGGCTGGAAGCCATTCCATTGGGCTGAATATAGTGTCTTCTTAAATGAGAAGCTGCCTACAAATAATAGTGGAATAATTTCACAGAGCATCCAAACAAGCAAAAGACATAAAAAACAAATGAAGAAAACAGACTGCCTGCTGTGCCTTCAGGTGGGGCAAATCTGGGCTTCAGTAAATATTTTCCCTGGGTTTGTGATTTCATAGCTGAGCGACTCCCAACAGAACCACCTGTTTGTCAGCTTTTTACAAGCCCCAAGCTACTCCCTTCTCCTGTGAGCCTCTCTAAAATGTTCCTGCTTTGAGCACCCCCAAATCAAAGCCTCTGAAACTACTGTGCTTGCCTGGCTGGCCATAGCTGCTGATCCCCTCTTCCCTCCCGTGCTGGTCTGAGCACCAGCTCTTTCCATCTTGTTGGCTGTTCTGGTCCGGAGTCCACCCATTTGTTCCCCTTTCACCGCAGAAAGCAATTCCCCACCTTCTGGGGCATTGCTCTGGTAGCAATTTAGCAATTAGCTCTGGTAGCAATTTAAGAAAACCTGGACGCCAGCTGGGACTTCCATGGAAGAAAAATAAGATGTGTCTGAGAGAAAACAGGTGCACCACAGCTCTGGGTTTGGTGAGCTCTAACAATACATCTGATGTAGCAGCAAAAATATTTTGGGTAACCTTAAGAAAAGCTGTCTCCTGCACTACATTATCATTAATAATGGCACATTCCTGGTTTCAGTAAGTATATCAAAGATGTTTATTTTAAGGAGAAAGGGCACAGTTTATTTTGCACAGAACATGTTTGGGAATGTTTGTCATGATGTGTCAGTGACAATCCCAAAGACCTGGTGTTGCCCTCTTTGCCTGTCACTGACTCCCTTGACTCCCATCAGTTTTCACTCTTGGTATTGAGCATCTCTCCCCCAGTGAAATGCAGATAGTTTGGTTTTGTTTTTTTAAACAAAAAGAGCCTTTGCATAATTGATATCTGCAAGAAACTGAGCTCCAAAAGCATGTTTTAACCTGTGTATTTTGTAAACACAACATGAAAAATTCACAGAGAATTTCTGTTACATCCTGAGGCAACTGCGAGGCTTTTCCAAAGTAAAGGCAAGGGAGCTCTACCATGTATGAGGAAGAGAAAGTGAACAAAGAGAAGCCAGATGGGCATGTACAGTTAGTGTGCCTTGTGCACCCAGCAAAAGCTATTTATTGTGCTGTGGCTCCAGGACAGACTGCCTGGTGGAGGCACAGAATATTCTGTCAACAGACTTTATGCTGGTTTAGGCACTTCACCTCCCTAAACAGCAGAAGGTGCACTGACCTGGACTCTGCTGCTGGCACAGATAGTATCAGTGCCTGAAGTCCCACCACTGCAACAGTGTCAGCTACAGGATGTGCATTTTCCATGCCCTGAGCTGACCTTGGCTGTGCAAAACTTTGGGGAAGCTTTACTGTGTAGACAAGGCCTTAGGCAGGTAGAATTTGCCAAATGTAGTGTTTAATGAGACAGCCAAGTGAGTGTAACACAGAGCGAGTTCAGTAAAGCCCCTGAGGGCTGGGGTCCGAGGAATGTGCTGTGATGTAGCAAAATAAGCGAGGGATCCTTTTCATCCTTTCACCTCCCTGCTTAGACTGAGCCTGGCTCCTCAGGGAGGCAGCCAGGAAAGGCTTGGAGCATGGGGAAACCAACAGCCCTGCCTGTCTCCTGAAGTGCCTCTTGGTGCTTCTCTGCACTGACCAGGCTGTCCTCCTGTTCTGGTGCTCAGAGCACAGGCAGTACTAGAGATGGCTCAGGTGGGAATTTACTCCCTTGTTATGAGCTCCTGGTATAGGATATTTTAGTGGGATCCCCAAATTTGAACACTGCATTAGGCACCACTATGGAACAATCAAGTACTTAACTTTTTTTATTATAAACATGGTTATTCTGAAAAGTATATTTACTGGTTTGAACATTTTAGTCTCAAGAACTTGAGGCACAGGACCTGCATGTTATTGTATTCCCCTAAAATATTGTGATGCCATCACTACAAACTGCACCTCTGTATGTAAGTTAATTGCACCTCTGCACAAAGGAGTGTGTCATGTCACACACACACTCACACACAACCCAAACCTGCCTATTACACTGTGATTCTTGACATTTCTGCAGTTGGAATCAGGAAGAAAAGACTAACAAGTGGATTTCTAAAGGGTTTTGAAGGACAAGAGTTGTTTTTGTGGGAGGGTTTTGGTTTTTTTTTTTTTTAAAGGCAAATTTTTCTCTCTTTTCTGTTAGAAAAACTGCTCACCAGTCTTGGGATTTGTGGATGAGGGTCAGAATCCATTGCTCTGTACATCGGAGGGAAGGCACTGATCACTAGGTAAGACCTGCCTGTCTTTAGCACCTGCTGGTAGATGCAACAGCTTTTAAATGTCTCAGAAAATGACACTTGATTAATTTTTCTTTCAATTCTAGATTAAGTTCTTTTCTCCCACACAGCTTTTGTTCTTTTAGATTGATTTAATCATGGGTTAGAACCATTAGAAACGTATGTTTTGAGAGACCTCCTGGCCTTGCATCAGACCACACCCAGCAGGTTTGTCTGTATTTTGCTGGCAAAAGTTTAAACTGCAAGGAGAATCTAATGGGAATGTTAGGAGTTACAGTTCTGAAAACTGAGCTCTCCAAGCACAATCTCTTTGAACGTAAGAGGAATCAGTTCTGTTTCATCAAAGAGATAAGAAAATAAACATGATCATTCCTTGGCTCTGAAATGCTTTTTATTCAACAAAGTAATTTCTGTCTAGAAAGACATTTCGAGCTTGCCTGCTTGACAGTAGCTTGTTCTCTGACACTCATCTATAGACTGTAAGAAATAAGAGACTAATGCTGTTTGTTTTGTAAAATTTGGAAATGTGTGGAGAGGACACTGAAACAAATCCAAGTTTAGGCCAGAAGGAAGCCCTGGAGGATGGAAGCAAAGACCTGCAAAGGCTCAGGTATAGCTAAGGCAGGGAGGGGGGGAGGAAGATTGAAGAGCTGCCTTTTTGGCTCCCCCTCCTCCCATTTCTGCTCTGTGAACACAACCTAAAGCAGATCCCCTGCTGATATGGAGGTCACACAGTTTATTTCTGTCCTGCTCAAGTGATCTTGCCAATACCAGGGGAGCATGAATCAGAAGGTTATTTTAAACCCAAAAATACTTGTGTGACTTTGTATGATGACAGCATTCAAGGACCAGTTAGGATCAGGGGTTCATCTATTACATGCTGACTCTATTACAAGTTGAACATGTGTTGTGTTGTTGATCCTTTGAGAAATTTCAACCCAAGAAGCAACAAGCTGTAGGAGGAGAAGGGAGGGTAAAGGAGCTGAAGTGTTGGGTGGTCTGCATAATGCTGGAAGGGAGGCAGAAGGCTATATGCTAAAAACTGTCACTTAGAACTACTTAGGGAAGTAACTGAAAGACTTGGAACAGAGGAAAAGACCTTCTTTGTTTAACTAAACACTAAAGGCATCTGAAAGATCTGGAGTTGATGTGGGGCTGGGGTGGGAGGAGGCAGGACAGGCAGGTGAGCAGATTAATGGCATTGTTGCAGCTTGCCCATATAATGTTTGGGCTCTTTATCGCCTCAGCTATATTTATCTGGTGGGATATTTTTGATACAAGCTTGGTCTGGAAAAATAAAATCCATTTATTTGAAAAGGTCAGCTTCAATGGAATTGTATGATTGTGTGGCCCTACGGTTTTTCAGGGCTGGTGACCTGAGTGTGGAGGTGTGAATGACACCAGCTGGGACTGCCAAACAAACTGGAGAAGAGGTGAAGGGACACCTCATGCTGAAGATATAAAAGGGGAGAAGGGAGAATGAAACCAGTCTGTCACAGTGATGCAAAAAGTGTCTCTCTCTCTTTGTCACATCTTCCAGTTATCAAAGGCAACATTATTCTCTCCAGGCACTCAAATGAAAAGTCAGAAAGGCAATTAATTTATCTGTGTATGGACATACTGCCATCTCCGGAAGAAAAGAATTAGTGCTTAATCAGACTCATAAATTTATTAGAATTTGGCTAATGATACTCCCCTTTAACCTGAGCACTTCTTCTCAAGCAGGATACTAAAAATCTTCCTGTCTCCTGGAAAGCCCATGGAGTTGGAGGCAGTATCATGGAAACCTCTCTTAGGTATGCAGTGTTCAGCTTCACAGATGAGCTTCCAGGAAATCTTTACAGCTTTTGTAATAAAAATAGCATTCATATATGACTTTGTTTATGGTGGGGTCCCATGGTGAATTGTTTGGGTTTTGTCTGTAAAATTTCTAGCCAGTTAGTCATGCAAAGAACAAGTGTAAGTTGGAGCCTCACAGCATTTGAACTCTATGAGAAGGAAATAATATTTGAAGAGAAATCATATTTTGGGCCCAGTAAGTTTGACACTGACTAGTGCTGCCAGAGTTTTAAATATTATTGAATTCAACAATCTTTTCCATCAAATTCCAGAATCATCTGGAACATTCCCTCTTATGTGAAATAAATGCTTGCAAGCTGCCAGGTGATTAACTCTGTTAGCTGAGATGTGAGGGTGCCTCAGGAGACTCTGCCTTGTTTTGCTACTGTAATTTCCAGTAAAGATTTGGTCAAGACTTGAAACTGTCTCAAATGATGTATTTTGCAGCTTTAAGTTAAAATTCAGACCTGCCAAAAGATTCTTGATTGTTAGTTTTTCTGGCTGAAACCACCTAATTTTTCCACTGTGCTTTATCCATCTAGTTATGGATCACTGTTTTATCTCTCTGGCTTCAGAAAAGACAAACACTGTATCAGTTCCTAAGTGTGAGAGGAAAAAACCCTACTAAAATATTAGTAAAAATTCTCAGAGGGTTGCAAATTAATCAGGTATTGTACAAATAGACATGAAAGTGTAGGCCCTGGTGAAAAGATCTGCAGCCTAAAAGAGACAAGCCCTGGGTTGCTCTAAAAGGAAAGGGTAGAGGGGGAGAAATCACTGGTTTTGAGGAGAACTCGAAATTGAGAGGGCATTTGGCAAACAAAATGAAAGATTAATCAAGCATAAAGAACCACAAAAAATCAGTCACAAAATAAAGCGAGGAAGAAGCAAAGTCCGGGAGGTGGAAATGGAAAACCCAAAAGAAATAAAAGTGGAAATGAAACCAAGGATACTTGGAGATATTTTGTAGTGGAACTAGTTTGATTTCAGTGTTGTTTGTTATGCCACACACCAAACAACACTGGTGAGTATGTATGTATGTGTGTACATGTATGTGCATATATACATTTATATATTTA
The DNA here is from genome assembly GCA_035222235.1 of Margarornis squamiger. Classification (NCBI taxonomy): domain Eukaryota; kingdom Metazoa; phylum Chordata; class Aves; order Passeriformes; family Furnariidae; genus Margarornis; species Margarornis squamiger. Next base: position 17,660,169 of record JAWWTY010000138.1, read on the forward strand.
TGGGGAAGCTCTAATGGCAACAGCATAAATGTCACAATTAATGACTGTTGTACTACTCAGCCTTGTTTCAGGTGAGAAGCTGTAGTTTATGTATCTCCATTTTGTATGTAAACTTCTGTAGAATACTTGGCATGAATGAATAGATTTTTTTTCACAGTGGTAAATCACTCTTTCAAAGTCCTTAAACATTCTAGACTGGGAAGTCTAGTAAGTGAAAGTTGTGTTTTCATGGTAGGAAGATTTTATTATTTCTATTTTGTTTTGTTTTTCATTTGTCTAATATGTTACAAAAAAACCCAGAATTGGTATTGTGAAGTGTGAGTAGAGATGGCTCTGTGTTTCTGTAAGAAAAAGAATATGAACAAACAAAAACCTCTGCACTGGTAGCTGAATGGAAAACTAATTAGGTGAATCATTTAAGCTATGATTTTTGAAAATTTGAAAAACTAGACCAATGTTTGGATTTTCAAAATCGAGTTAGTAAAATGACTTCAATCATTTAGTGACTTTTGCCTTTTTACAGCTGAAATGCAGTTAATCATATTTAAACATTATTTATAGAAAGGAAATGCACTTGGAATAAACCCCGCATCTGATCCATTTTAACATTGCTGCTTTTTAACCGACGTAAATGCAGGTTTAGGAAGACAGTGGAGATTCAAGAACCATTTGTATATGAAGGAGTTGTGTATGATCCTTCAGCTGTATCCTACATCCCTAGGATGTCGATCCTACCCACAGCAATGCTTTTCCTTCTCTCTCTAGCTATAGCCCGGGTTTGTGCTGTAGCCGTGCAGGGGGTTCAGGACCTTGCCCTGACTGAAATGCGTGGATGGGATGCACACTTGGCACAGCGAACAGCCACGTGCAGTGAATTGGGCACCGGAGTCTTCGGAGCAGCACCAAGGTAGGACCTCATTCTGGCACTGCACTCGCTTGGGTCACAGCATCAGCAGCTTGGGAAGAAAGGGGAAAAAGCAGAAAAAAGGCTGACAGGTCTTTCTCTTCCCCCACTGGTTAGAGTTGGGAGATTCCCCACACAAAGCAGGAAACTTGCTGGGATGAAAAGGCCTTGGGTAGGATGAAACTTCTTACTGTCCTCTATAAGACTTTGATAGTCAAGAGATTAGTTACTATGGGGAGACATTATCAAAGTGACACTGAAAAGACAATTAATTTGCTTGAAAAATATACTGGCAACATAAACTAGGAAAGAGCAAACTCCCAAAATTTTGCTGAAGTGCCGCAATGCCAGATAACCTCTGAGGACAGACACAGGCAGCAGACAAAGTGACACAGCAGCCAGATAAACTGAGGAAGGAACTCAAATAGATCCTCCACGAGAAGGCCCAATTTAGTTTTCCAGGTCAGCAAGGCACATGAAGCTCTCAACATTACGTAACCTGTGCAAGTGATCCTGTAGCCTGCTGGGTGTGAGCCAGGGCAGAGCTGCAGTGGAGGAATCTTCCCTGGCAGGAGTAGGAAGAGATGCACCGATTGACCCAGTAGGTATTTCCCCTACTCATCAAAAAGGGGCCTGGAGAAGCCCTGGGGAGCACCACACCATTAGATAGCCTTCTGTCTAGTTAGAGTGTCTCACCTTCTATTTTTAACTGTCTCATGGAAGCATTAAGGAAAAGCAATATAAACGAGCAAGAATGTAAATATTATGGTTTCAAGGATATCAGCCCCAGCCGAAGTGCAAAAACTCTGCCTTTCAGTGAAAGCTTTGAGGGGCTTCTAGTTCAAAGGATTCCAGAGCTGTGCAGAGGCAGCTGTGCACATTGCTTTCTTCTTCTCTATCAGTTACCCCTTACTGATGGCAGCCTCATTAAAATGAGGAAGAGTATTCCTCTTAAGCAGTTCTGAGAGGACAGGAACCCTGGCAAAGAGCAGCTACAAGGTAGTAAATACTTTTTCAAATGACAGGATAATTTTTCTGCTGAGGCTGGAAGTGTCAATGTCAAACCTTTGCTTGTGCCTCAGACCTTCTGATGCATTTGGCTATTTCAGTGCATGGCAAAGTGCTCAGGAAAACCCCCCACAGTTTTAAGGCTGTATTTCAGAAGGACTTTTTGCTCTGCACAAATGTAGTGACCCTATTCTGGTTTTATCTTTCAGGATTAAAGGACTGCTGGCAAATATTTTAGGACTAAAATGGGGGTTAGACTTTGGTTTTTGTTTGTTTTTTGTTTTATTTTTACGGAGTCTGCTATGAGTGGGAATATCTGTGAGCCGGCAAATATATCCACAAGACCCATGGAAACTGCATGTTTTTATTTAAAGGCAATCCTGCTGAGTTTAGTGTCAGAGCTAAAAAGGGAACCTGGTATGAACAGAAATTGAAGCAGAAAACTACAATTTGGCTTCCCCAAACCAGCAAATGGCAAAATCAACTGAGATCCTCAGTGCAAGAAGTGAATGCTCAAGATGTTTTGGGTTTAATCACAGTTTTTACTGTTAAAGACTTACTTCTGAAAAAGAAACTGTTTCCTACAATAGCATCCTATGTATCCACAGACTGGAGAGCAGCCTGTGCGTGCTCTGGCCAATTAATTCTTTGCTAAAGTAGCATAAGCACACGTTCAAAGGTTTTGTTGCTTTTCTGACTTCTTTCTCATATCTGGATTTGCATAAGGTCTCTGTGTTGACAATATTAAAATGCTTTCTAATTTGTGATTAGTGCATAGCAGCAAGAAGAAGAGTTGGCATGAATAGTTTTAACAAGTAAGGTATGTGATCCTTTTTTATCTCTCAGCCAGGGCTTTGTCAGAGTGGAGGAGCCGAGATTGGTTAATACTCAGACAGGCTGCTGAAGTTCCAGTCTGGTTTTCTAATTTAGAAGCACTACTGCATGACATAAATAGTAGGAATAATAGTAAATTCTATGTGAAAAAATAAAATGGGAGTCATTGAGACTGTAGGAAAAGGTCTAAAATAATCCTTTAAAAGTTAAAAACAGCCTCAAAAAATTATCATATTCCCAGTTTGAATGTTTTGCTTATATTTCAAGTGAGTATTTTTCTCATTGATGCACTATTTAAATTCACCTTATGATATTTATTTGCCATTTAGTTCAAATCAAGGAATTAAAAAGACTGAAGGGTAATCAGTGAGTTACCCTTGGAAAAATACAGTACTGGGAAGCTGGGCAATGCCAGCATGAAAAGATTAATTCTGTATTGCGGGATCACAGAATATGCCAAGTTGGAAGGAACCCACAAGGACCATCGAGTCCAACCCTCAGCCCTGCACAGGACCATCCCCAGGAGTCACCCCTGTGCCCCAGAGCATCATCCAAACCCTCCTGGAGCTCTGGCAGCCTTGGGGCTGTGCCCAC